>LFZO01000376.1:0-40324 GCA_001578225.1 Pseudocercospora musae | reverse complement strand
TTCTATTATTTTCTACTTACTTCCCTAGAAACGGTAGTAACGACGTTTTTGTTATACTAACCTATAATACAATCGCGTATAATAATAACTTTCTTTAATTCGGCTTTTATATTATATATCGCCTATTCTTTACCTATACCGTAGTTCTATACCTTTAGTTATGTACTTATTATATCTAGAATAGCCGGAAAGTCCGTCGCTACCGCTACTAAGAAGAATAAGAAAGGTACTACTCGCGTCCTTTACAATATCTACGCTACTATCCGCAAGGTCTAGAAAAGTACTACCTTTAAGCCTAGTAAGCTAAATAAGAAGGCAACTATAAGCGTACGTCGTAGAAACGTAGGTAGTAAGTTCTACTTCTTGTATAGCTAGCTATATAGCTAGCTATATAGCCGGCCGTAACTAATTATCTTTTAGAAAACGTACTATAGTAGATCAAGACTACGCAAATGTCTACCGACCTTATAATCCTACAAGCGCTATTCTAGAGACTAATTAAATAGTTAATCTACGATACTAGTATTACCGGCGCTAGCTAGTTCCGTATTTAGTTCAATACTATCGAGGTATTACATAAGGCCTCTAAAGTATACCTTACGACTTTCTTCGAGTATATATTACTCCCTAACGTCCTTAATATATACTAACTCTAGATAGCTATTAACCTACTAGCTATCTATACTAAGCGTATTACTATTTAGTAGAAGGACATTATTATACTAAGTTTGCTTCTAAAGGGCTACGGTATCTTTATTAGAGATATAGACGTTAGCGAGAATCTATATAAGAACTATTATAAGTAATAAAGAAACGGGAGGGTAGCTATTAGCGCTATACTATAGAAAGAAATAACTACTCTATCCTTAAGGACTACGATACTAGTAGTATATATAGAAGAAATAACTACTTTGTCCTTAAGGACTACGATAATAGTAGTATATATAAATAATAATGTTCTCTATCTCGATATTTCGTAATTTCCGCCTTTCTAATATTTCTATTTTTCGCTATAAACCTATTGAATTTTTAGGTTTGAATCTAGACAAAGTTCCGGTTCCCTAAGATTAGATCTAGACAATCGGGTTAGGTTCGGTTTTGAACCCGAACCTAACCCGAACTAACCTACTAGGACGTCTACGAAGCGCCGAGAAAGTAAAACTTTACTTCCTAAGGTTATAGGATAGGCTATCCGCGTGCCTATATATATACGACTATTTAAGTCTAAATTTACTCGAACCTCCGAGCAATTACCTATATATACGCGCCTATAGTTATAAGTAAATATCTACCTATAGTCTTTGTTCTAAAGCCCTTATTAATAGGCGCCTATATCTACTTATCTATTCTTCCCTTTCCTAACCGACTAAGCCTTTCGATATAGCTAAAGGATAGTAACTCGTTTCTACTAACCTAGCTCTATACGCCCCTTCCTTAACTACCTATTAGTTTAGTTAACCTACTACTATTGTTTAACTAGGCTAGAGCGCTACTTCGCTAGGGATCTTTATAGTCCTAGAGAATAGCGAGCTTACTTAGGTTACTAATCTTACTAATACCTTTAAGATTATCGTAGGCATTACTAACTACTAGGTAAAGATCGAGGCAACTCGATAGCTACTTGCTATCCTTAATAGGGGTAGCGAGAGCCTATTACTTACGGTTACTACTAGTATAATAGGTCTATACTACGAAATAGATAGTATAGTTAATTTCAAGAACCTAGTTCCCGAGGATAAGGAGCTCTCTAAGGCCTACCTATCGCTTACTATTATCGAGGAGTAGGGTATTAATATCCGCTACCGACTTAACTATCTAACTATAATCCTTAAGTATTAGGGTAGTCCTATAGCGCTCCTATAGAGCCTAGTCGACTTCGCCTATAATATCGTAAAGTAAGCTAAGAACGTTACTATCTTCGTTAATAAGAATAAGGACTATCGATAAAGTACTAAGCTCGTTAGTAAGATAATAATCTATCGTATTATGTCTACTCTAAAGGAAATAGGTCGATAGAACCTAAGCCTTATATTTACTAATAGCGATTTCGACTCGAAATACTATAAGAAGTATAAGAAGGAGATCGCTACTATTAACCTAGGTAGCTAGGAAGTTGTATAGCTACTAGCTAACAAGGGGTACTACATTAGTAGTTCTAGGTTTATTATAGAGGGACTAGCTCGCATTGTACTAATTATTACTCTATCTTAGCGGTAGGCAATCTATTACTAGACTAAAGTATAGAAGGTAGTAGACGAAGTAGCTACCCGAGAGCTAGCTATATAAGAGAGTACTAGGCCGTACTATACTACTACTTAATAGATCCGCCTATAGCAAGAGTAGGCTACTAAGATAGCTAAGCTACGCTAGTAAGAGGAGGAGTATAGGTAGGAGGCATTGCGCCTCGAGGCTATAGTAGCTAAGGAAGATACTAAGTCGGCTAGAAGTAATAGTAAAGGTAAAGAGATAGATTTCGAGATAGAGATTAAGGACGTCTATACCGATTATATAGGTAGCTAGTTTAGTCGGTTTATAGCCGAGCTAGATACTATAAGTATTAAGGGCAAGGACATTAGTTCCTTTATAGTAGTCTACGATCTAGCTTAGTAATTTAAGGATCTATATAATCCTAACGAACCTAAGGATATCTACGCTAAGTACCTAAAGGTATACGCTAAGTTCTATAGTCTCTATCTAATTAATATAAAGGATAACCTTACTAATCAACTCTTCTTACTTAGTAAGAATAGCGATATAGAGGAGGACTTCGAGGCCTTCTATACCTCGAGTAAGGCTTACTACTTCGCTAGTATCCCTATTACTACTATACCTATAGCGCATCTCGGCTTATACGCCTTTACGCTAGTTTAGTCTAACGTACTAGTTATACTAGACTAATTTCCGTAAGTAGTCGCTTAGGCCTTTAAGTAACTAGAGATTATAGTAGTAATAAGTTAGCAAGGTAGTATAGTAGTTAACAATGTCTTCGATTAGGCTAAGGACCTAAAGGGCAAGGTATATAGTCTTATAGAGGAGATAGTCGTAGAGGTTATAATATATTACTAGTATCTTCGTAGCTATCTACTAGAAAAATAGACGGGAATTAATCTACTATAGATCTATAGTATTAGTAACTAGCTAGTCCGATAGAACCTACTATTATAGCTCCTTATAGTTGTTCTTTAATCCGATTACGTATACGAGGTTATCTCTATACCGAAGTCTACTAAGTTCTATTACGAGTACAATATACCTAAGAAGAGTAACTTACCTCTAGTAGAGACAATACGCTTAAATAGTAACGTTCTAGAACTAGTCGAAGGCATTAGCGCTAATCGCGTCTACGTATCGGTATCCTTCGAGATAGAAGATAAGCTTACCTACTCTTAGGACGTCGAATATATATATAGATAGATAGATTTCATATTACTATACTATTCTAACCTATAGACAAGTAGCTATCTCTAGCATTCTTTAGGAGGGAAAAAGCCCTTTACTCTATCTTCCTAGCTTCCTTGAAGCCCCTACCGGTTTTGTACGGCGTTAAAAACCTCTACGCTCTATTATACTATTAGGGATACTAAGCCCTACCCTTGTTTATACTAGTCCTTTAAACTTCAAGAGGTTCCCTATATCTCTATCTCCTTAAGTAGATCGTATCTATATCCTCTAATTTAGTATCCTTTGTTAACTCGTTCCTTTATAGCTTTAAACTAGATAGGAGGGAAATCTAGTTTAGGGAATAGGGTAGTACCCCTATCCCTTTCCTTCCCTTCCTCCCTCCCCTTTAAATACGGGTTATTACTATTCCTCCTACTTTCTAGTTAACTTCTACATTAGCTCTCTACTAAGCTATAAACTATCCCTACCCTTACTTAGTATCTAGTTATATAACTTATACTACTAGAATTCGGATTTCCTATATTGGATTCTATACTTAGGTATTCTTTGTAGGCTACCTTATATACGGTATAAGGAGTAGTTTGTATTAGATACCTAGCCTTTAGAACTAAATTAGTGCCCCTAGGAGGAAGCTAGGGCCTAGGGGACAAGTCTAGGGCTATACTCCCCTAAGGGCTATAGATCTATAGGGTTACTAAGTACTTTATCCTCTATATTCCCTCCTCCTTTAAGTAGTTATTGAAACCTCCTCTTTAGTTATTCCTTCCTTCTCTTCGGGACAATTAGTCCTAGGTTACTACTCTAGGTCCTTGTCCCTAGGGTAGATTCCCTCTCTAGAAAGGTTAGCCTATCGACTCGGTATTAGTTCTTGTACTAGTTATAGCCGCGCTAGGCTCGATAGGTAGTCCGGATAGTTTTCTAAATAGCTAGTCGCCTTAGAGCTAGACTCCTTTTATCCGGGCGCCTTGTACTACCTTCCTAGGTAGTACTAGTAGGCAGGAGAGATTTAGCTCTATCGACGATATCGTCGCCTCTAGATTCGTAGCTAGTACTACGTATAGGTACTCTCCTTCGCTAGCCCGAATATATATATAACCTAGAGGTTTTTACTACCTAGATATAAGAGCTTAAGGCTCGCGGCCTTATACTACTAAACGGCTAAGTAGGAGAGCTAACCGATAATTATCTTACGCCTAATAATTTAGAGGCTATAAGCGACTAAGCTTATAACAAGATTGCGTAGTAGAACTTGAAGCCTCTATTAGAAGATTCTACCTCGTTTAGTATACTATATCTACCTTATAGCGATATTACCGGTATAGCTACTTGGATCTATATAGATCTAGGCTTCTATTACATTAAGGAAAACAAGGTAGAAGGCTTCAATCTTACTATTGCTTAGGTCGGAGAGGCTTACCGATACCTAACGCCTATTACTCGCTAAGGCGGTACAATTCTATATACGTTTCCTTATACTATCTAGCTTACGGGCCTTAGTCCTATAGTAGACGCCCTTATTAGATACATTCCGTAGTCTAATCCTTATATTCGAGAAGAGCTTAATATAGTTTTCGTATTAGACTATAGGGATCTTAGGAGCTATATTAAGAAGTAGAACTAGTATACCTACGACGTAGTTTGCGAAGCTCTTACGATTTAAGCTAACGTCGAGTATAAGCTATATAGTAAGAAGAGCTACTATACTACTAAGAACCTCTCTAACTAGTAGGAAGACGACGAGGTACTAGGCGAGAACTATAGCAAGTACGAGCTTCGCTAGTTAGGATTCGATAGCGATTAGGGATAGTATTAACTACAAATAGAACTAGGAATTAATAGCCCCTAGGGATACGATTAAAAGTCTACCTAAGGTAGCGAACTAAAGAGCTTACCTATTTGTTTTCTATATACATAATCGTAGTATTGTATCTAGTTAGATACCTAGAAAGGGAGGGATATTGGCTAGTAACTAGGATATACTTAACTACTAAGTTAGGTAGGGGCCTCGATTAGTATATATAGTCCTCTTCCTACTAGGGAGAGAGATTATTAACCTTCGTTTAGTATATATTACTAGTTACGTTTCTTATGCCTCTACTATAGAGCTCTAATTACTATCTACTACCTCTATAGCTACTACGAATAGATAGTCTACCTAGTATAGCTTCCCTTAGCCTAATAGGTTATACTACCTATAGTCCCTTCCTATACTACCTAGCCCTTAGGTATATATAGGTTTAGGTTCTACTTATTATTATCTAGTAGGTACTCGATATATACGTCTCTATCCTATATTACTATCGCGCCGCGTACGCGTTACGATAGTATATATACTATAGACCTACTAGAATTAGCTATAGTACTTATCTATAGCTCTTAGCTAGTACTTTACCTTTTCCCTTTTTCGCTATTTCGACCTTATATATAGCCTACAAGTCGCTACCCTTCTATAGGTACTTATTAAAATAGTCGGTCTTATAGTAAACCTTCCTTCTATAACTATAGTACTCTACTATAGCTAGATCTCGACGAGGCTTCGAGTCTTTAGTCTATATAGGCTTATTGTCTACTTTCTTATTGCGTTCGTCCTACTCCTTACTACTACTATAGTTATTAAGATAGCGCTTCTTCTTTAAACTACTATAGTCCTTATTATTACGCTCTCGTTTCTTACTAGTAGATTTATCTAGCGTCTCGATATAAGCCGTAAGCTATACTAGTTCCTATCTTAGTATAAGAATAATATAGTACTTAACGATAGTACTCTATAGTATAGGCTATAACTTTACAAGTAGGTATCGTATATACTATACCTTAGTATAGTCGCTTAGCTAATCTTATAGTACTACGAGTTCGAAGATAGAGTTCTAAACTATCTAGTTTTTACGCTAACGCGTAGCCTTATATCTAAGGATTACGTTAAGTATACGATTTATAGGATCTCTAATATACTTAACGTAGAGGTCCTTAAAGTCTTAATAGATATAATTGTCTAGGTCTTCGAGATTATAGTTATTATACTACTTCTTATATATATCGCCTATAAGGTATATAACCCTATATAGCGTCCTACTATAGTTAGTATAATACGTATCCCCTAATAGGATAAAGATTAAGGCTAGTTCTTCTAGGAATCTCCTTACCTTCTTAATAGTATCCTTCTTAAAGAATTTTAGCTCCTTTAGTCTTAGCTTACTAGTTATAAAACCTACGACCGCGTCTACTAAGCTTAGCGTAGTCGCCTCGCTATATCTACGTAATAGTATTGCCTAAAGACTAAGCCGAGAGGATAGGGTCCTATAGATACTCTCTATAGATCTATTCTTAGAGTTATCGGTTCTCTAGTTAGACTCTAGTAATACTAGGCAATAAGACTACGTAACGCTTATAGTACGCCTAGTATCTACTAGCGCTAAGCCTATATTATACTACGTACATAGACGCGTATTCTTACGCTCTAGTTCCTAGGTCTAGATTTCTTATTTTAGTAGCTTCTACTAAGCCTTCGAGTATACGATTCGCTCGTTTAATATAGTCTACTACTCGTTAAGTAAGATCTAATATTCTTTATTTTCCTAGAGGCTACTATTGTCTATTAGTAGAGTAGTATTACTATCTAATATAGTCGGTTCGCTTACGTCTATCCTACGAGGTTCTATAGGCCGCTATAGGGATAGACTTATTAGAACTATTAAGGACTAGATATATAGTAACGTATAGAATACCTATCTAACTAATAACTTAGTAGATAGTAGAACTAATAAGGATCTCTTAAAAGGATTATATAGCGCGCTAGATTAAAAAGGCTATACGAGGTATATATATTCTATATATATACTAAGCGTATACTACTTAGTATACTTAGGACTTAGTAAGAGATCTTACCTTATCGAGATTCTTATAAAAAGTCTAGATCCGACTTAAAATCTATATAGATTCTAGATTCTAAATCTATACTAATTGTCTAGATTCTACTAAGAAACCGAATCTAAACCTAATTTCTTAGATTATATCTAATCTACTAGGATATCTAAGCCTAACTCTTAATTAGATAGTAGAACTAATAAGTACTTCCTCTACCTATATATCTAGGAGATAACGAGATAATAGTCTACTAAGATAGATAATAAACCTATTACTAAGTATATTCGGGAGCGATACAAGAAGGTCTAAAGAGAATATAGGAGAGGAAGGGACCTAGCCTAGGCATAGGTTCTTAAGACAAGGTAGGGAGAGATTATAGTACTAATTTATAGACAAACTAGGGACTATTTCTAATAGGGAGGAATAATGCCTAAATTATAGTAGATATACTAGAGATAGAATACCTAGTAAAAGAACTAAGTTAGGAGAAGGCAAGCCTCCTAATAAGGCTAACAACTCTCTATAGTCTAGTAAGAAGGGACAAGAGGTAAAGAACTATACTAAGGATAGTCTAGGAAGTAGAGTACGATAGTAACCCTCATTAGGACTAAACATATTAGCCTAAATACGTACCTTATAAGGAGGAGAGTTCTAGGTAAGATACTAGAGTATATATATAGACATAGAGCCTAGATACCTAAGTATATAGTATTCTTCTATCTAGAGAGATAAGGAATAAGGAATTAACTCCTCTAAAGGATAGATTTATCTTAGTAAGAAATTACCTAAACTAAGAAAGGCTAAAACAAGGTAACTAGGTAGATAATTAGGAAGGGGCTACTAGAGTAGTTCTCTCTTATAAAGAAGGAACTAGAGGAGGAAGAGGAAAGGAAGTAGGAAACGGAAGCCTAGTAAGAGGAAGGAGCTATAGAGATTCTCTCTATATCCTATAGCCTAACTAGAAACAAAAGCTAGGGATAGAATCCTATATAATAGGAAGGAGATAAAGGGTTTTATACTAGAGGCCTTAGGCTAAGGGCTTCTACTTTTAAAGCCTAATAGAGATAGCTACTTATCTAATAGATAGAATAGTATAGTAATATAAGAATTTATAATAATAAGTACTTCTTATAAGAGTAAACTAATATATTATAATAATAGACTATGTATTAGTATTCTATAGTTAGGTCTAACCTTATAATTAGAACTAAGGAATAGAAATAGATATAAGAAAACATTAGTTAAGATACTAGAAAGAGAACTATAGAGACTCTAATTCTAGATTTAAAAAATACTTAGTTTTATTAAATATACTAGAATACTAATTAATCTACTATATATCCTTAACTACTTCTAGGGATATCTTTACTTATAGATATCTACTTATAGAATTTAAGGACTTAGATTTTAGAAGTAGTATATTATTAATAATAGATAATATACTATTCTACTATTCTTAATAAATTAAAGTATTATAGATACTTCTAACTTCCTCTTATTAGTTTACGGCCTACGATCCTATATCTATATCTAGAAATTAGATTAAATAATAAAAGGATATATAGAGGCTTTTAGAAAGCGTTTAAGGATTCTAATTATAAAGATATAGTAAAGACTCTATAATATATTATTCTAGTATAGTTATAGGTATTCTACAAGTATCACACTTAAGGAGCAGGAGGATAGAATGTCACCCTAGGAGAGGCCATATCACTGGTGGCTTGGCACCGGTGTGGTTACTTACTGTAACAAGCCCTTTCATAGACATAACAATAACAACCCCCTTACGAAGCCAAACGAGTCACCATAACACCCACAACGCCTTCCCTTCCGCATGGCGACGGCGACGGCGACGGCGACGGCGAGTGGTCTTCTTACCCACCGGCGAGCGCGATAGTCCGACCAGACATATCAACATGCCGACGACGGCGACGGCGACCGAGTCGTCAGTCAGCTCCAACATCTTTGCGACGATCTCGGCGGCAGTGATTGCTGCACTCGTCCTCTTGCTGATCAGACACTACCTCCCGCTGCGAACCACTCCTGCATATCTCCTCCTGCCCGTCTTCTTGGCCCTGTTCTTGCCGGCGAGCATCATCATCCTAGTTCCTGTTGATCTGGCATCGGTGCCACGGAATGGCCATGAGCACGACAGAGCCTTCTGGCTGCCAGAAAGAGCGTTGTTGGTGACATGGAGGATCACGTACTGGCTCACTTTCATCTTGACTTGGTCCCTACTCCCCTTCCTGGGTGAATATTGCGATTCAGGCTATCGAGACGCAAAACAGCGTTCGATCTATTCCTTGAGAGCCAACTTCCGCTACCAACTCATCGTACTGGCCAGCGGAATTGCCGGTTTGATATACTTCATATGGGAGAATGGTTTCCATGCAGAGAGCATAAAAGGTCTGGTGATGGCGTTGGCCTACGCATGGGGATTGATTCTAGGATTAGGGCTGATGGGACATGGGCTGGTCGCTCTGCCTCGCCGCTTGTTCAAGAACGCCAAAGTCTGCAATCGTCTGCGATGGCTGCATTCGCAAGCGCCGAAAGTGAAGGACAAGCTTGATAACGCTTCAGACAAGTTAGAGCAGCTGGACAATACAGTTCTCCAGCTTAAGAGGCACAAAGGAGGAGCCAGTCGGGAACAGCAGCTGTGGATCGATGAGCTTGCGGAAACGACCAGTCTCACCGACATGCGACCTGGCGTGGCTGCCGCTATACAAGCTACAAATCCAGGCATACCTGCTGTGGTGACGGATCGGTATCTGGCAGATCTCACGCGCAAGTTGAAAAGGGCACGGCATCGCAAGGCCAGGTTTCTTGACGAATGGGACCAGCTGGTGGAAAGAGCGTGGAAGATGCAGACGATCCTCGATGCAGCAACTTCGAAGAAGCTGGACTTTGGCCGCAGTTCCGGGAGCACCTCGCACATAGACCGCCTGACACTTCTCAACCCTTCAATGCGGTTCTATCTCCATATGAACATTATTCCAGCCACCCGTATTGCCGTGTCGGCGGTTCTTGGGATCATGTCTATCTTCATCGTATGGAGCGAATTGGTCAAGGCATTTGCTCCATCACTTTCCATCATCGGAATCAGCGTGGTCCATGGTGGGAAAGTCAATTTTGGCGGCCAGCTGATTGCCGCCGTATGGATCCTCTACATGGACACAGCTGCGCTGTACGCGATAGCAGACGTCAAAGTATGGGGCAATCGTGCTTTGGTCAAGCGCCAGACCTATGCCGAGAGTGCCTGTTGGTACTCGCTGCAGGTGGCCAAGCTTACGGTGCCACTGTCTTACAATTTCATCACGATGGTGCCCGACGCAGTCTTCAAAGACACAATGTTCTTCCAATTCCTTGGAAAGCTTATTCAACTTACACCACTTGGTCAAGGCTTTAGCGCATTCTTTCCGTGCTTCCTGCTTCTACCCGTTCTGGCCACGCTGTTTAACCTGTATGGCAAGACGAAGAATGTGTTCGGCTTTGGAGTGCTCGAAGACGAGAGCGACGAGAACCCTTCAGGCTTCGGCACAGGCGGCTGGAGAGAGGGGAAAGCTCTGGTCGACCGCGAATTGCAATTCCGCGGAACTGATGGCGCTCTTGGCCTCGATCATCGCGACGCCTCTCTTGACCTTCAACGTGGATCTGACAGTAGACTCCTACCAAATCGAAGTCTTGGACCGCCACGAGACGACCGCGCACGACTATCTGCGTTCCGAGACGACGGTGTTCGCGAAGCCAACAGACACTTCAACGCCGTTACCAACCAGGAAGAACAAGAGGACGACAGCCCGAGACACTTCTATCAAGATATTGGCGAACGCGTGAAGAACACCTTCGACACCGCAGATGCACCTGACTGGATGAAGAATATTGGAAGCGCATTCAAGGCTCCGAAGTGGATGCAAAACGATCCGCGGGGCGAGCGCGAAGGATCTGCAATTTCGAAGTGGTTTGGAGGCAGACCCGAAGATGGCAGACTGAGATTATAGACATAGTTTGATGGATTTAGCGTAGGAGTTGCACAGGTCAGGCTACAATCAGCTGTCCGAATTTACTTGCTCAGATCATGACCATCTTGACGATAACGACTTTTCGATTACACGCCTGAAATTCTATCCAACCAGATACCTGACCATATGTCTACAAGAATGTCGAACTTATGCCTCGGCAAGCTTGAGCAGTCCCTTGAGATCGATCGACTTGGGTCTCTCGATAGGTAGACCAAGTGCACGATCCCAGACCAGCTGTGCGAGTGGTCCCAAACCTCTGCTGACACCGAAAGTTGCCGTGTAGTAGAGCGTATTGTGAAAGCCGTAGTGGTGGAACAGAACTCCAGAAGCGCTGTCAACGTTGGGGAACGGGTTCTTGGTCTTGCCATGTTCTGAAAGCACGCCTGGTGCAATCTCGCTGTTCTTCTTGACGAGCTGGAAGACAGGGTTCTCGGCAATTTCCTCGCGAGAAGAAGCGAAATCCATCAGAGCCTCGAATCGTGGATCTGGCTTGCGAAGCACGGCGTGGCCGTAACCTGGCACCACACGGCCAGACTTGAGCGTGGACCAAAGGTAGTCTGTTACATCCTTGTCGCTGAAATTGGTGCCAATGTGATCCTTCATTTGGAGGATCCATCGCAGAACTTCTTGTGCTGCCAGACCATGCAGTGGACCGGCGAGACCTTGAAGACCAGCAGAGTAGGCGAGGTAGGGATCCGAAAGCGCAGATCCAACCAAATGTGTTGTGTGTGCAGACACGTTGCCACCTTCGTGGTCCCCGTGGAGTGCAAGGTAGAGACGCAGCAGATCGTGGAAGTTCTCATTCTCTTTTCCACCCTTGCCAAGCATGGCAGCGAAGTTCTGCGACCAGTCGTTGTTCAGGTCGACCTCTCCTGGAAGCGCACCACCGCCGCAGTATGCATTCTGGTGGATCTTGGCTGCTACGGTTGGGAGCTTGGCGAGCAGATTGATGCAGTCGTCGAACGTTGGCTCCCAGTAGTCAGCCTTGTTGAGGCCTTGTTCGTATGCTCGTGCAAACTTCGATTCGTACTGCAAAGCAGAAACTGCACAGGCAAATTGGGTCATTGGGTGCAAGTCCTTCGGGAAGGCGTCAAGCATCTTGTTAACGAACGCGGGAAGCTGTGCCTTCTCCGCCAATTCTTTACTGAAAGCTCTGGTCTGGTTAGGGCTTGGCACTTGTCCAGTGAGAAGTAGCCAGAACATGGCCTCTGGAAGCATCTCAGTGCCAGTGTTTCCCTTTGGCAGCTCCTTCTGGCAGTCCTTGATCGACTTGCCGTGGAATCGAATGCCCTCATTGGCGTCGAGCACAGACCCCTCCCACACCATTGCCTTGAGGCCTCGCATACCTCCAAGCGTGTTCTCAATCTTGACCTCGCCAATCGTCTTCGATGAGTGGGCCTTCACTTTCTTCAACAACTCTCTCTTCTCTGGGATGACAGCCTTGAGTGTCTCTTTGAGGTCTGGCTCGGCTGTTGCATAGCTGCGGGAGGCGTTGCATACGACGTTGGCGTTTTGCTGGAGCTGTATCAACCAGGTCAGACTTCACATGCTGGAAAGCGCTGCACAGATTGCCTACCTTGGAAGCTCTAAGAGCTCTTGTAGCAGACCTTGCAGACAGTGCCATGGTTGCTACGTGTCTGCTATGTGTCTGCTATGTGTTCGAGATGGCAGAAAGGGTGCTATTTGCCGAACTCGCCTGGTCGTTCAGACTGCCCAGTACGCCTACAAATTCCGAGCTACAATATTTTTTGGTGAGCAGACAGGTCAATCGGGTGAGGCCTGATACGGATGCGGATGCGGATGCGGATGCAGCGACAATCTCATCTCTGTACTGTATAGCCGAAGCACGGATAGCCTCGGCAAAGCAAGAACGTCACCGACAAGGAAGTTTCACCGGAGCCGCGAGCTACTCGCATTGATGTGCGATATCGCTCCATGACAGCCTCGACAACATCGACAAACTCCTGCAGAGTCGAGGTACAACATCACAGTCTTCGACATTCGATCGTCGAATGCAATTTGTAATGTCCAGTCCCAGACATAGACAGCGAGACCACCTACACACGTCGTTTCAACAAGAAGCTCCTTGCGAGCATTCACAAGCTGCTGCATGATAGCCATCGACGGCATTGCCAGCCTCGCTACCCAGTCGAGCCTTTACGAAGCTCTGATCTGACCGAAGTCTGCCTACGACCATCAAAGGCAAGAGCCTTTGCACAACAATGTTGCGATCCGCGTCGCGCGCTCTGGGACAACAGAGGCTACTGATTCCTAGCATCGCACCTCGCACCATGGCCGGGTTCAGTAAAGTGCACAATCTTTCCGCTGTGCAACCTCCATTGCCAGGATCACAGCCTACAGACGCATTTCAGCTCGCAAAAGAGTCGGAGAAACCAGATCTCGAGCAGCAGATATTTGACACGCAAGTGAAGCAAGTAGAGGAGTGGTGGGCGAGTCCTAGATATAAGGGCATCAAGCGTCCCTACACCCCCGAAGATGTTGTGAGCAAGCGAGGAACACTACAACAGGTCTATCCCTCAAGCTTGACGGCCAGGAAGCTCTTCAACTTGCTAGAAGAGCGTGCTGCGGAAGGCAAGCCAGTCCACACTATGGGCGCCATCGACCCAATCCAGATGACGCAGCAAGCGCAGCATCAGGAAGTGCTCTATGTCTCTGGCTGGGCATGTTCTTCTGTTCTTACAAGTACGAATGAAGTCAGCCCTGACTTTGGCGACTACCCGTATAACACTGTGCCCAACCAAGTGCAGCGACTCTTCAAGGCCCAACAGCTGCACGATCGACGGCATTACGACGCAAGACTTTCGATGACTCCTGAGCAAAGGAAGCACACGCCTTACGTGGACTATCTCAGACCGATCATTGCGGATGGTGACACTGGGCACGGTGGCTTGAGCGCGGTCCTCAAGCTTGCGAAGCTTTTCGCTGAGAATGGTGCAGCTGCGGTGCATTTTGAGGATCAACTCCATGGCGGCAAGAAGTGCGGTCACTTGGCTGGCAAAGTTCTCGTGCCCGTGGGCGACCACATCAACAGGCTAGTCGCGGCGAGATATCAATGGGATCTGATGGGCTCCGAGAATTTGGTGATTGCTCGGACTGACAGCGAGAGTGGCAAGCTGCTTTCGTCTGCGATCGATGCTAGAGACCATGAGTTCATCTTGGGCGTGACCGACGACGTTGAACCCCTCGCAGAGACACTGCAGATCATGGAGACTGAAGGCGCCGCAGGACCTGAGATTGACGATTTTGAGGCGCAGTGGGTCAAGAAGCACAACCTTGTCACATTCGATGAAGCCGCGGAGGCGCACATCAAGTCGCGAGGGAAGGATGCGGGCACATATCTGAAGCAGACTCGCGAGAACAAGAACATGCCGCTGCACAAGCGACGACAAGCTGCGGCTCAAGTCGCGGGGTCACCCGTCACATTCAGCTGGGACACGCCACGAACGCGTGAAGGCTTCTACCATTACAGAGCCGGCATGCCCGCGGCCGTCAAGCGTGCGATTGAATTTGGACCATATGCAGACCTCCTTTGGCTAGAAACCAAGGAGCCAAGCGTGAAAGAGGCAGCCAGCTTTGCGAAGCAGATTCGTGAGATACATCCGGGCAAGAAGCTGGTGTACAACTTATCGCCGAGCTTCAACTGGTCTGCACACGGCTTTAGTGACCAAGACCTGAAGAACTTCATCTGGGACCTCGCCAGCCACGGCTTCACTTTGCAGCTCATATCTCTGGCAGGTCTACACAGCACTGCCACGATCTCGCACGAGCTCGCGAAAGCTTACAAGACCGAGGGAATGAAGGCGTATGTGGAGATTGTGCAAAGGAGGGAGAAAGAGGTCGGCACTGATGTTCTGACGCACCAGAAGTGGTCCGGGGCGACGTATCTGGACGGCATTCTCGGGGCCATACAGGCTGGCAGCAGTGGCAGCCGGAGTATGGGCGAAGGAAATACAGAGGGCCAGTTCTAGATGTAGCATGCAAGCAAGATGTGCAGTTGGGGTTGGTCGAGTGTGTCAATCGAAAGTGAGACTGTGAGAGCGCGTAAGGGGTGCCAAGCACTCGGGCAGCCTTCCGTTAGCTTGATTACTTCCCCGAGCCCTAGTACGTAGCCCGAGCCCTAGTAGATATAGACCTAGTACTAATATAGAATCGCGTCTATATTAATATATCGTTAAATACGTACTATTTCTACTTAATACATAGTATTTCTATTCTTAGTAGTATTAATATTTATATCTAGATACGTAAATACCTTAATTATCTAATATTATATATTTAAGTATTTCTAATCTATATAGTCTTCTATACTTTTTCTAAATATAATAGTATATCTTCCTTTTTATAAAAGATATATTAATAAATTTCTAGTACTAGATAAGAATATTATATAAATTCTTGTATTACTATACTATTCTATCTACTAGACAAGTAGCTATCTCTATTTGCCTTTAAAGGTAAAAGTCCTTAGCCTAGGGCCTCTAGTACAAAACCCTTTATCTTCTTTCTATTATATAGGATTCTATCCCTACCTTTAGTATCTAGTTAGGCTATAGGATATAGAGAGGATCTCTATAGCTCCTTCCTCTTACTAAGCTCCTATTTCTACTTCCTACCTTCCTCCTTCTCTAGTTCCTTCTTTATAAAGGAGAATTACTTAAGGAGATCCTCCTTAATTATCTATCTAGTTACTTTATTTAAGCTTTTCTTAGTCTAGGTTATCTCTTACTATAATAATCCTATCTTTTAGAGGAGTTAGTTCCTTATTCCTTATCTCTCTAGATAGAAGAGTATAATATATTTAGGTATCTAGGCCCTATACCTATATATATATATATATATATATTCTAGTATCCTACCTAGAACTCTCCTTCTTGTTAGATATGTATTTAGACTTATATGTTTAATCCTAATTAGGGTTACTATTGTACTCTACTTCCTAGACTATCTTTAGTATAGTTCCTTATCTTTTATTCCTTCTTACTAGGCTATAGGGAGTTGTTAGGCCTACTAGGATACTTGCCTTCTCCTAACTTAGTTTTCCTATTATATACTCAATCTCTAGTATATCTACTATAATCTTAGTATTATTCCTCCCTATTAGACATAGTCCCTAGTTTACCTATTAACTTATTCTATAATCTTCCTCTATCTTATCTTTAGGTCTTATACCTAGGCTATATTCCTCCTCCTTCTATATTCCTTCTAAACCTTCTTATATCTCTCCTAGATATACTTAGTAGTAGGTTTATTATCTATCTTAATTAACTATTACCTTACTATCTCTTATATAGATAGGTAGAGGGGAGGGGTTTGTATTTCCCTTTAGAGGATCCCTTCTACTATACTCTTATATACTCCTATAATATACCTTAGTACCTAGTTTTAGATCTTCTCTAATAGTAGGATAGCTCCCTTTATAGGTAGTCCTTCTAGTATTATCTAGACTTTAGCCCTATATATTATTATAGGCCTTACTATAGCTATATATAGGTACTTTGCTTTCTAGAATAATACTCCCTATAAAGATTCGTATAGTCTTTAGAGTAGAAGTATCTAGGATGTACCTTTCTCTACTACTTTCCTAATATATAGGGCCTATTGTAGCTTAGAATCTACCTATACTCCTAATAGTCTAAGGGATAGAGCTACCCTATTCCTAAACCCTAGTATAATTATTAACTATAGCCTATAGGTTATATCTTGTTCTACTCCTAGTAAAGTAGATTAGCTAGTACTTCTATAGTACGAAGGTAGCCCTATATTTAGCTATCTACTATATATACTTACAATGTACTATCTTAAGCTTTCTATAGTTTCCTTCTCTACTTTTCCTATATATAAGAATATTAGAGTTATCTATAAAGCCTATTACTATAGTTCCCTTTCCTTCTAGGTTAGGAAGGAGTATAGATATAAAGAATAGGAATCGGATTAGTAAGAGGATTAATCCTTATAGTATACTAGTTATCTAGGGCCTTACCTAGTCTATGTATTCTCTAAGTCTAAGGTATATAGTCCTATCCTAAAGGAATAACTATATATATTGTATAATATATTATAGATATACCTTTATTCTAATATTGTATATTAGTCGTTAATATAATATATTTTCGAATATCCCTAATTAGTCTAGTTACCGTCGTTGCTATAGTACTAGAAACTACCTAATCCGTAGCTATAGGCGTCTATGAATAGGTATATTTATAGCAAAGCATTAGTATTAATAATGCGTATACCTTTACTAGCTTCGAGGATAGAGGTCTACTATAAGAGGTCGGTCTTAACTAACAATAGTAAGTAGCGTTTAATACTATAGCGTTACTTAAAGGTTAATAGAAATAGCTATAACTTAGCGTTAAATAAACGACTAAGAGGAATAATGCGAGTATACTAAGTAAGGTAATCTATAAGGGTATATATCTCGTTAAGATTAAGTAAGTTAGAAGTAAGTATATATACTATTATAGTAGCTATCTACTTCTTCTTATCGTCTAATAAAGAGGCTCTTAATAAGACTAAGTTAACGATAATACTAAGTACCTCTATAGAAGTGCCCTAGACGTCCTTCTTATCGTTACGAGGTATACTAAGAATGTCGGTAAGGTAGATCTAGGCTTCTTAGATAGCTCGAGTATAGGCCTATTACTAGAGCCTTGCTTAATGATAAATATAAAGTTGTCTAAGTAGTAAAGAATATATATTGCGCTATTATTAAAGCTAGCTATAAGTAGGTATATCTCTAGTAGCTAATAAAGGCCTTCTATAAAGAGGTTAAATATCTAGGATACTATATATAGGCTAAATAGGAGCTAGAGTTCTTTGTAATAATGCCCCTACTATTTAACGGCTAATAGCTATTACTATACTATAGATATAGATATATTATAGAAGGCTACTTTTACGTCTTATTTAATAATTATAGAGCCCTACCTATACTCTTGAACCTTCGTAACTATATCGTTAAATAAGATATAGGCGATTAAGCTATAGTACTTAAGTATATAGTTATTAATAGACTAATTATAAGGCTATAATAGGTTATAGATACGTCGGAAGCCGCTATCGTACTTTAGTACTAAACCTTGTAGTAAGACAACAAGGTTATGCCTATTAGATACTAGTACTTTAATAATATAGTAGTTGTCTAATTCGCTAGCTATTTAAGTACTTATCTCGGTAGTATCGAGCTTAGTAGAGCTATAGTTAACTATATAGTTTTTAGGGTATTTGCGATACCTACGTACGCTAGGCCCTTCGTAGCCAATATTAGTACTAAAATAGAGTATATAGTAGTAGTAGTAGTAAAGTCTTACATTGCTATACTATTCTAACTACTAGACAAGTAGCTATCCCTATCTATTCTTAAAGGTAAAAGCTCTTAGTATATAGCCTCTAGTACAAAACCCTTTACCTCCTTCCTATTATGTAGGATTCCATCCCTACCTTTTGTGTTTGTTTAGGCTATAGGACATAGAGAGGATCTCTATAGCTCCTTCCTCTTACTAAGCTCCTATTTACTTCCTATCTTCCTCCTCCTCCTTCTCTAGTTCTTCCTTTACAAGGGAGAACTATTCTAGGAGACCCTCCTTTATTATCTACCTCGTTACTTTATTTAGGCCTCTCCTAGTCTAGGTAATCTCCTACTATAATAACCCTATCCTTTAGATAAGTTAGTTCCTTGTCCTTTATCTCTCTAGGTAGAAGAGTATAATATACTTAGATATCTAGGCCCTATATCTATATATATACTCTAGTGTCTTACTTAGAATCCTCCTTCTTATTAAGTATACGTTTAGGCTAATATGTTTGGTCCTAATTAGGGTTACTATTATGCTCTACTTCCTTAACTATCCCTAGTATAGTTCCTTGCCTTTTAGCCCTTCTTACTATACTATAGGAAGTTATTAGCCCTACTAGGCTACCTACCTTTTCCTAACTTAGCTTTCCTATTATGTATTCTACCTCTAGTATATCTACTCTAATTTAGGCATTATTCCCTCCTATTAAATATATTCCCTTATCTATTTATTAACCTATTCTACTACCTCTCTCTATCTTATCTTTAGGTCTTATACCTAGGCTATATTCCTACTCCTCCTATATTCCTTCTAGACCTTCTCGTACCTCTCCTAGATATACTTAGTAGTAGGTTTGTTATCTATCTTAACTAATTGTTATCTTGCTATCTCTTATATATATAGGGAGATAGGAGGGATTTATGCTTCCCTCTAGAGGACCCCCTCTACTATACTTTTATATACTCCTATAATATGCCTTAGTACCTAGTTCTAGATCCTTTCTAGCTCTAGGGTAGCCCCTTTCCTATATCTAGGTAGTCCTTCTAGTATTATCTATACTTTAGCTCTATATATTATTATAGGCCTTACTATAGCTATATATAGATACTTTGCCTTTTAGAATAACGCTCCCTATATAGATTTATAAAGCCTTTAGAGTAAGAATATCTATGATATACCTTTCTCTACTACTTTCTTAATATATAGGCCCTACTATAGTTTCGAATCTATCTATACTCCTAGTAGTCGGAGGGATAGAGTAGGTATATCCTTAAACCCTAGTATATTAACTATAGCTTATAGGTTATATCTTGTTCTACTCCTAGTAAAGTAGATTAGTTAGTACTTCTATAGTATAAAGGTAGCCCCGTATTTAGCTACCTATTATATATATTTGTTGTATACTATCTCTAGCCTTCTATAGTTCCCTTCTATACTTTTCCTATATATAAGGATATTAGAATTATCTACGAAGCCTATTACTATAGTTCCCTTATCCTCTAGGCTCGGGAGGAGGATAGATACAAAGAATAGGAATAGGATTAGTAAGAGGGTTAATCCTTATAGTATTCTAGTAGTTTAGGGCCTTGCCTAGTCTATGAATTCTCCTAGTCTAAGGTATGTAGTCCTATCCTAGAGGAATAACTAGATAAATTGTATAATATACTATAGATATACTTTTATCCTAATATTGTATATTAGTCTCTAATAGGATATATTAACGAATGCCTCTAATATGTCTAGGCAAAGTATAGATACTACTATTATTAGGTCCGTTTTCTAGACTGTTTAGACCTATTCTATTATTAGCTCTAGGGCTAATATAGTAGATCTTCCTAGTCTAGCTCCTATTTAGGATTAGGAAAGGAGGTTCCTTTCTTCTACTTCTTTACTTATTCTCCCTATAATAATAGCCTTTAGGACCTTTGCTAGGATGTTTAGTAGTACTATGGATCTATATGCTCCTAGCTTAGTATAGTCCGGCTTTTATAGTTTCTTTAAGATAACTATTATAGAGTATTTAAAGGGTTTAGGGTAGTATCCTTATTATAGGTATACTATAAAGAACCTATATAGCATAGGTCCTAGTTCCTTCCTATATTCCTTAAGTACTAGGTTAATAATCTAATTAGGTCCTAGGGCTTTACCCTTAAGGAGCTTATTAAGTATCTTCTAAAGTTCTCCTATTCTAACTTCTTCCTCTATCTAAAATAGGCTCGGGTAGGATACGTTTTATATGTCTTCCAAATTAGCTTTCTTTAGCTCTAGATAAAAGTGCTAGGCTAGCGCTCCTACTTTCCCTCAATGTTCTATTTATAGTATACTATCCTTATCCCTAATCTCTAGGAATTATAGAAGGGGGTATCTTTAGCCTATCCCTTCCCTAGCCTACCTAGCTAGTTTCTAGATCCTCTATAGATCTTTAGTAATTTCCTTAACTATAGCTCTCTAGCCTAAGTTCTTATCTCTCCTAATCTACTTACCTTTAGCCTATAAGGCTATTAGATATACTACTAGGTTCCTTTCTATTCTATCTTAGCTCTACTCCCTCTTTAGGTATCTTATCTTTTTTCCTACTATGCTATACTCCCTTGTCTAGGTTATTTTAGTATACTTAGATAGTTTAGCCTTTAGGATGTCCTCTTGGATTACCTTAGTAAGTATCTCCTAGATCTCTTAGGCTATTGTATTAAGCTATTATAGTATGTCTATTACTCTATTAGAGATTTCTTATACCTCCTTCTTTATCCTATCCCTAATCCTATCCTAGTCTACCTTTTTCTATTATAGTCTTTATACCTAGGCTCTAATACTAGTCTAGGCCTATAGGATTATAGTTTAGATTAGTATATAGTCTAATTATGTTTCTAAGTCTATCCTTATTCTATATTCCTATACATTTTATTAGATTCCTATCGTCCTAAATATTAGGTCTAGGGTCTAGTAGCTCTTAGGAGTTTCCTATATAATTGTGCCTAGCTCTAGTATTAGGTTAAGATAGGCCTTTTCTATAACGGTAATAAGGTAGTCTACTACTTAGTATTAGTTCTAGGCATTGTTTCCTCCCTATCTAGGGTAGTATAGGTTGAAATCCTCTAGTAGGATAATCTCTTCTTCCTCTTTTCCTTAGGTTACGTCCTCTATTAGTAGGAAGGTACTTAGGGTATAGTTACTAGTTTAGCTAGATAGGTTATAGTAGTTGAGGATATTGACCTATCTGTTTCCTATAAAGAGTCTAACTATAACTATATCTCTAGAGTATTCTTTTACATTCTATGTCTATATACTAATCTCCTTAGATATATAGATAGTAACCCTTAGGTATACTACTCCTAGGAGTATCGTATAGTACCCTAGGTGTACTACTATATTCCTATTATAAGGGCTAATCCATAGTTCCTAGATCGCTACTATCTAGTACTCCTTTAGGTCTAGCTATTAGAGGAAAGGGATTTAGATCTTGTCTATACTATAGTTAGTATTGTACTATAGGATAGTAAGCTTCCCTTAGCTACTATTTATCTTAGGTGTTTTAGTATGCCTATACGTCTTCTATAGCTTCCTAGCTCTAGCTTTAGCTTTAGATTAGTTGCCCTTCGTAGCCTATAGCTAGGGAGAATAGGGAGGAGATCTTAGTGTTCTATAATCTACCTACTAGGGTAGTAGAGTTTGTGCCTATTAGTCTCCCTAGTAGTCTTCTTAACCTATCGTCTATTTCTAGGTCTAGGCTTGTACTTCTAACTTTTCTCTTAGATCTAATAGTTATCTACCCTTCTAAGTCCTTTAGGTCTTTTAGGTAGGTTACGTAACTCTAGCTCTTAGTTGCTTAGTCTCTAAATGCCCTTACTTTCGTAATAGCTACTTGTTTTACCTTATATAATACTAACTATACTATATAGGTACCTTAGTAGTTACTACACTTCCTTATTATCCCTTAGTATTCGTCTATTCTATATAGTCCTATACATTTTCTATATACCTATTCGGCTCTATAGTATTTTGCTATATACCTAAATTGTCTATACTTTAGGCATTGTATAAGTCTCTACTTCGGATTAAATTCCTCTATAGTAAGAAGGGTATCCTAGGATACTAGGCCCTTCTATATTATTTCCCTTACTTAGGCTAAGCTCTATATGTTTAGGATAATAGAGGAGTATATCTTGCCTTCCATTACCTTTCGGCTTTTTAGCTAGGCTACCTAAGATATCCTAAGGTATAGATAGAGTCTTCCGTTCTCTTCCTATATCTTATAGATATAGCTTAGGTCCTTAGGATTGAATCCTACGGTCCTAAAACCGTATACTAGTACCTAGTGTATTAGAGCCTCTACTATAGTACTAGGGAATGTCTTCTATATCTATCCTAGTTCGTTTATTAACTTGTCTTTAGCCTGTTTAGATACTATAAATATCCTTAGGTTACTACTCTCAAGTTTCTTAATCGCGATTATCCCTAAGTCTTTAAGTCCCTATAGTATCTCTTAGTTAGTACGGCCTTTTATCTTTTCTTACTCTTCCTTATAGCTAACCTTTATTATAATTATGTAACTTTTTAGGGAGATTCTCTATATACTTAGTATAGCTAGCTAGCCTTAGGAGGTAGCCTATGCCTATATTCTTAGTTCGGATACTTTCGTAGTAGTTTAGAGGCTCTATAGATAGGTTTAGAGGATATTTATAGTATCGGTATCCTTTAGTTAGTATAGGAGCTAGGTCTAAGCCCGCTAGAGGAGGGAGAGGAGGGATAGGAAATCTAGGGCCTAGGGAGTATCTAGTACCTTTTAGATATCTTCTATTAGGGTTTGTAGGTTCTTTTAGATGTTTCTATTCGCTTTTAGCTAATTAGGCTAGTCTTTCGGGCCTTTAGGGCCTAGTTTGGGTATTAGTTAGCCTTTAGGCTAGCTTTAGGATAGAGGCTAGATCCCTCCCTCCCTCTACCTTTCCTCGGGTCTACCGTCGCGATGTTATTTCTAGAGAGGTATACTCGTGTCTCCTATGCTCGTAGGCGCTAGCGCCTTAGCCTAGGAGTTAGACATGTTTTTTTAATAGAGTATATAGAAGAGCGTATATAGAAGGCTTTAGTCTATATAATACTAAAGAAGGCTATACTATACGTCTAGCTTAAAGGGGCCTAAATAATAGATAGGAGTAGAAGCTACATAGACGTTGTAATTAGGTAAGGTATTAGAGTATAAAGAGGGCTCGGTATAGTCGAGTAGTAGGTCCTTATAGTTAAAGCTAACTACTAAGTTATCGAGTTAACTCTTCTTTTTACTTAGGTAGTATCTATACTAATAGTCGAATAAGCTATAGAGTAGGCACTTATAGTTAGTATAATAGTTGTCCTCTAGCTATAGTCTACTATATATATACCTCCTAGCGTTCTATAATAGGTACGGCTCCCCCTTATAGGCTTCTTTAAGATCTTCTTTCGTTAGTAATAGACCTAGTTAGCCGATCTTCTTCTTTAGTAACGATAAAGTAGTTTATCCGAGTAAAGAAGATAATAGATTATAAGTATGTTTAGAAGGGATCTCGGATATAGGAGAGGATAGATAGCGCAATAGTAGAGGCGTTAATAGTTACTAAGGCTAGTAGAAGCCCCGAGTATTATAGGATAGGTAATTAGTCTTAATAAGGATATCCGATATAGTCTAGGCGTCTAGTAACAAGTAGCTAGTAGTACGAGTATCCTTTATAGACTTAATAGTAATATCTCGTATATAAGTCTATACGTAGTAGTCTTAGTAGAAATAGATCTAGTTACGCTAAGTATAAAGTGTCTACTTAAGGATTATAGTACTATCTATAATAGCCTTATTAGAGTAGATTATTATAAGTATTACTTCAAACTAATCGAAGGCCCTTATAAAGGTAGTAATATTAATAAGGGTAGCGATAGGTACCTAGACCTTTACTATATTATATTGGTTTATTATATCGTTCTATATCTTCTTATATAACTTTCAAGGCTCGAGTTTAGCGACTTGCTAGTTCTTTAGTAGTAGCTTAATTAAGTCGGTTAGCTCGAAGTAGAGGTAGTAGATATCTACGATATAATATAGTTTAACTATCTTATCTATAGCGTTCTTAACCTATACTTTAACTTAGTTATTTAACTTACGAGATAGCTTATTTATAGAGGCAATTACATCTTGTAGTAGGACTACCGGAGTAGTAGTCGTAGTTAGCAATACGAGACCTCTTAATACTTTAACGTACATTCTCTAATTCTCCTATTTATAATAAGGTACGTTAGGTATAGATAGTTTAGGATAACTAGGTAGAAGTACTAGATTATTAAGAATATAGGTAAAGTCTATTATTAGTATATTCTCTAGCTCCTATTCTAGTCGAATAAGGGTATCTTATAAGGAGGAAGGATCCAAGTCGTTCGGTTTAATATTATGTACTAGCCTACCCCTACCTCTTATTACTACTCTCGGTACTATTGCTATATAGCGTAGTAACTACAAAATACGTATACAAAGCACTTCTTGTCTATTCTACGAGTATGATATCGATATAGTCGAGCAAGATAGTTATAGAAGAAGAAGATAGTAGTTATTACTAGCAAATATAGGCCTCTAGTAGTAAGAAGTAGATATAGGAGTAAAGGTTTTTTAACTTAGAAGAGGGGAACCGTTATATCCGCCTATATATATAGACGTTATTATTTATCCTACTTAGGTCTCTCCTTCTACTTCTCTAGCTACTATCGCAATATAGTTTACTTAGCTCTTTTCTTCTTTCTTAAGACTTGATTAGTCTTAGATATCTATAAGACTCGTTTTACGTTTACTATAGTCTTCCTATATATAGAATACTCCTCCTTTGTCTTACGACGCTTTAGGCTCGATACGCGATTACTAGGTTTATTTTTCGTATCGTAGATATAGTTACTAAGCTTATAGTTGCCTTAATATAGTTACTAATTACTACTACGTATAGTAGGCTAAGTAGGACGCTTATCTCGAGCTATCTTATATAGTTATTATAGGATATTCATATCGAAGTTTTCGTAAGGTAAGAGTTAGTAATAAAGCTCTAAAATTCATAACGTAGCCTATACGAGGTTTCTATAGTAATAGCGACCTACGCGATAGGTAGATACTATAGAAAGAGTACTAAGTAGTACGAAAGTAAAGCTTCCTTTATATAGCTAGTAGTATAGCTAGTCTTTTTAGTAATACTTATATAATCTAGAAAAAGTCTAGGTTATAACCTAAAATTAGTATAGGTCCTAGAACCCGAACCTAAACCAATCGTCCGGTTTCTACTAAGAAACTAAACCTAGATCTAATTTCTTAGATTATATCTAACCTACTAGGCTATCTAGCTATATAGGCTCGATTACTAACCTTAATCTCGACTATAGTATTAAATAAGTAGTTACTAGATAGTATAGAGTTAGGTCGTAGATCGTTATAGAATAAGGATATACTAGTAGCAAATAGGCCCTACTATAGAGGTAGAGGTTAAGGTTACTACTACAACTACTAAGTAGTTAGACCTTGCTATTACAATACTACTTTCTTCTTAGCCTTCTTATACTTATAGTAGAGTTATTCTTCTTCCTTTAGATAAGGGTATTTAGTATAGTACCTATCTAATAGGTAGGTACTATTATAATATAAGTACTTCTCGCGATTCTAACTATTCTAGTTATTTCTACTATAACTACGTCTACTATTAGCTCTATAGCTACTACGAGTACTACTATAGGACGCCTAGTTATAGTTATTATTATTACTAGCTAGCGGTTACTACGACTAAGCTAGCTTTTATAGACTAAACTATCTACTATACTAGGCCTAATTAAGCTATATAACGTTCTTATTAAGTAACGTACTAATAATATTGTTTAGTATATTACTATTAATCCTAAAGTTAGTAGCTTGTATTTACTTACGTCTTATCTATATAAAGGCCTTATAGAAGGGGCTAATTAGTATAATAAAGAAGTAGATAGCTTAGTAGTTACTAATAGCTAGCTTAGTATCCTTTAGTATACCTAGCTTTTTCTTGTAGTTATTATAGAACTTCTCAATGTCCTTGTCCTCGTACCGAAGGATAGAATACTCCTAGAATAACAGGAATTTAGTAGACCTACTATTACTAGTATACTTGTTCTTAAGGAAGTCCTATACGTCTTAAGAGGTACCGAGTCTAAGTAGCGACTATTGAATATCGGCTATATAATTAGCAAAGATCTAGGTATACGCTATCTAGTCTTTAGCCTCCTATTTATCTTAGTAGTCTTTAAATTCTTCTATTAACTTACTCGAGTCTTTAACCTTTAGTCGTAGGCGGATGCCTTATATATAGCGCTATACCGATATACCTTTGAGGATATCCTTAGTAGTATATAAGTATAATAGATAGTTCTCCTTATTCTTTAGCTTAAGGATATTACTTATATAAGCGCTAGCGATACTAGTTACTATTAGTACTATTATAGATAGCTTTAGTAATAGCGATAGTATTAAAGAGACAAGAGACAATATAACATAAACTATATATTAGCCTTACGCTAAATATAGGTACGCATATATAGTAGATAGCTAACTTAGTATTAATTAAATAGACTCGAAGTACTAGCTCCTACTAGAATACTTGAGTAGTAGTAGTAGTAATAACGAGGTATCGGCGCGTACGGCGTTACGCTAAGGTATTAACAATACTAGCTACGTAGTAGTCGATAGAGGTACCTAGATATAGATACGTTAGAAACGTAGAGGGCTTATAACTACTTAATATAACTAGTATATATAAGAAGGACTATCTACGAGGAAGTCTAAATATAAGTAGTATAGTAGTTATAGCCTTAGGTATTATATACGTAATAGAGGCATATATATATATACTTTAAGTTAGAGGAGGAGCTTAGAGCCTAGTAGACTAAGATAGGTTAACTAGGACTAGTTTTAGTTAATCTAACTAGACGTTAAGCTATAATAAGGCGAGAACTCCTATATACTTAAAGGGCTTATCGATTACGGCTCCTAGGCTAATATCTTAGATAGTATAGTAGCTAAAGAGGCTAGCCTTATCCTAAGTAATATAGACGCTAAGTAGTATAAGATCCTTAATAGCTAGTTACTAGCTATAAGTAGTAAATACTATATATCCTATAAAGTATTAGATACAAGTAGTTAGTAGTAAGGCTACGTCGACAATTTCGTCGTTAGAAGGATTAATAGCTTTAATATCGTACTAGGTATATCCTAGTTAGAATAGAGGAATCCTTTAATTAACTTTATAGCTAAGATAGCTATTTAGAGGAGGAAGGGGGCTCGTTACTCGTAAATAGCGTACCTACGCTATATCGGGCCCTTCCGACTTCTCGAAGGCTATAGTAGACGAGGATACGGGTCTCTTTATAATATCGATAGTTAAGATGGACTAAGACGACCCGAATAGCCTCCTACTAGAGTATAAATACCTCTATAGAATATTTAAGAAGGGAGACGCGTCCCTACTTCCTAATTATAGTCTATACAAGCTATAGATTAATCTAGTAGAGAATAAGATCCCTCCTTATAATCCGTTATATAACCTCTCGGAGACTAAATTAGTAGTCCTAAGGAAATATCTCGACGAATACCTCGAGAAGGGCTAGATCCGCCTATTAAAGTTCCTAGTAGGTATCGGTATCCTCTTTACTAAGAAGAAAGATAGGAGCCTTCGACTATATATTAACTACTAGGATTTAAATACTATTATAGTAAAGAATCGATATCCCTTATATCTTATATAGGAGTCCTTAGACTATCTTACTAATACTCGGATCTTTACGAAGCTTAATATTCGGGATACCTACTATAGGATCCATATTAAGTAAGGGAACGAGTAGAAGACTACTTTTTAAATAAGATATAGGTACTTCGAGTATACCATTATAGCCTTTAGGCTTATAAATGCCCTAGTAGTATTCTAGAGCTATATCTTTAGTACCTTGTTAGACCTAGTAGATACGATCTATATCGTCTACCTAGATAATATCCTAATATACTCCTAAAATCTAGAGGAATATATCTAATATATTACTATTATTCTCGAGAGGCTCTAACGCTATAAGCTATATACGAAGCTTAGTAAATACGAGTTTAGTAGGGACTAGATTAGGCTCCTTAGCTATATTATTATCGCGAAAGGGATTAAGATAGAGCTAGAAAGGATTTTAATAGTTAGGGAATAGTCCGAGCTAAGGAGGATTAGGAATATACGTATCTTTATTAGGTTCGCTAACTACTATTAGTATTTTATTTAGTACTTCTCCTAAATAGTAGCTCTAATAAATCGGTTAATAGAACGGGGACCTAATATAGCTAAGGGAAGGCGAAGGTAACGTAAGGAAGAGTCGTAGTAGCTCTCCTTAGATATAGAAGCGAAATTAGTATTTAACTAGCTTAAGGAAGTATTCTATATAGCCCTAGTACTAAAGTACTTCGACCTATCCTAACTAATTAGGATCGAAACGGACGCCTCGACCTATACTATATTAGGCGTTATAATGCAATAGTATAAGTATAAGGATAAGGCGTACTAGTTCCTAGTCGCCTTCTTCTTATAGAAGATAAATAGTATAGAAAGGAACTATAATATCTATAATAGCGAGATACTAGAGGTAGTCGAGTACTTTAAGTACTAGCGTTACTACTTAGAGGATACGTAGTATTAAGTAGAGATTATTATAGACTATAATAACCTTAAATAGTTTATAATAACTAAGGAGCTTACGAGGCGGCAAGTTCGCTAGGCCGAGTAGCTCGCTATATTCGACTTCTATATCTTATACTATCTAGGAAGGGAAAATAGGATAGCTAATAGGGCTAGTAGGTACCCTAACTATATAGATATTAACTACTCTAGTCGCTAGCTAAACGAAGAGGACTTATATATTTCCCTAGAGAGGTTATAGAGGTAACTTATAGATAAGGAGTCCTAAGATAGACTAATAAGGGTCGCCTTAGTATAACGAGGGCTAGAAGGGTATAGTAAACCCTTCGTCTACCTAGCTAGGGTAGCTAAGGTTAGGGAGATATAGAATAGCCTCGCAAATACTATTTAGGTAGTACTAGGGACTAATACTAAGGCGATTAGGATTAAGATAGCTCTCTAGGATAGAGACGAGTTACAATAGCTATAGCTAGTATCGTAGAAGGAATCCTAAGGATTCCTCTTCTACTAGGATACGATATATATACTAGTAGGCCTACTTCGCCTAGAAATCCTCTAGCTCTACTACGAGGATTCTATATCGAGGTACTTTAGGTTCGAAAGGATCCTATAGCTAGTATAGAGGGAATACTACTAGCCTAAAGTTAGGCACTATATTAAGGATTATACGCGTAGCTATAAGGCGTATATCTAAGTAAAGCTATAGAGGCATTTGCCTTATAGGATACTATATACTAAGAAACCCTCTAAGGTACTATAGAAAGATCTAACTCTCGACTTCGTTATAGATCTACCTCTAAGTACTATCCTAGGTTAGACCTATAATAGCGTCCTCGTCGTAGTAGATAGGTACTCTAAGATAGCCTATTATATCCTATATTAGAAAGAGATTATAGCTAAAGGGCTAGTAGATATCTTCTTAAGGGAGGTTGTCTATCTATATAGTATCCTATAGTCTATTACGTCCGATTAGGAACCGACCCTTACCTCTAAGTTCTAGAGTAGCCTCTACTACTATATAAGGATCTATAGGGATATTAGTACTACCTACTATCCCTAGATAGATAGTTAAACTAAGCGCTAAAACTAGACGATAGAATAGTACCTATATATTTACTATAACTTCGAATAGGACGACTAGGTACGCTTCCTAAGCCTAGCTAAGTTTATATATAACGATAGTTAGTATAGAGTAATAGAGGTAACGCCCTTCTAAACGTATAACGTCTAGGATCTACTCTACGCTAGGTAGCCTAAAATGTCCTAGGTAGAGAAGAAGGCATCTTAAGCTAAGGTACTCATAGCTAGAGTAAAGGATATTCGAGATAGCCTAAAGGCTCGGTTAGGAAAGGCAAAGGAATATTAGGCCTAATAGTATAATAAAGGATAGAAACCTAAAACCTATACTATTAGCGACTAAGTATACCTTAACGCAAGGTTCCTCAATATAGTCTATTAGTCGAAGAAGCTAGACTATAGGTATATAGGGCCCTTCCGAGTATAGACTATATAGTAGATAGTTAATAGTATAGCGTACTACCTTAAGTTACCTAAGGGCTTTAATATATACCCTACGTTCTATATATTCCTCCTCGAGGACTATCTCGAGCTAGAAGTAACCTAGAGGGACTAGGAGGATCTACCTAAGGTATAGACGAGTAACCTAGATATATATAAGGTCGAAAGGATTATTTAGAGAGAAAGGGGACCTAAGGGAAAGTAGGAATACCTTATATCCTAGAAGGGATATAGAGAGGAGGAGAATACCTAGGAACTAGTAAGTACTTAAGTAAGGTAACTCTTAAGGTATTCGCTAGATAGATAAAGGGCTAGAAGAGGCCCTAAAGAAACGTAAGTACGAGGTAGTATCTACTTCTTATATCGATAGACCGTACGCTACTATAGAGTAGTAACATAGTATAGATACGAGCCTTTCTAATACTAAATATACTCTCCTCTTCTACTATAGGCCTAGTACCTTTATACTTAGTAATACGTACCTAAACGAGACGTAATAGGCGTAGAGATAGGCCTAGATAGGACGAAACGAGATTATATAGATAAACTCGAGGATACTTAGCCTTAGCTAAATATATTTAGATATATCTAGCTAACTCCTTACTTAAAGGGACCTAAATAGCCTAAAATAGGCTAACTAGGGGCGACTAGAACTACTAACTTAAGACTAAACTTATACTAAGGAAACAAACGGGCTATCTTAATCTAAGAAGGCCCTACTAGATACTAAACGAATCCTTATCGATCTACTAGCTCTAGAAGAGCTTATAAGGAATTACGAACTCTCTAGATAGATCGTTAGCGCTCGGCGTCTCCTTTACTAGCTATATAAGAGCTATATAGGCCTCGCTAGTAGGCATATAACCTAGACTATACTAAAATACCTTAACTTAATCTATATATAGCTAAAGGTAGATACTTAAGCCCTTTATAATCTCCTACTAGTCTCTTAGATCTCTCGAGTCCCTTCGTCTTCTTTTAGAACGAAACGTAGCTATTTCTAATATACTTACGCTTCTTAGTTAGGATCTAATCGAATAGGATTAGCTAAGGCTAAATTGGGTCGAAAGGAACTAAATATATTCTAGCGGCTAGGTTACGCTCTATCTCCTCCCTTATTATAGTATCGTAGTCCTTCTAAGGACCTAAAAGAAGTTAGCTAAGGCAAACTAGGATAAAGAGGATCGAAATAGACTAGATATATTAAACTCGGCCTTACCTATATAAGTATAGAGGTTACTAGTACCTTCGAAATATAGGTACTTCCTAAAGAGCCCTAGTTAGCGTAGCTCGACTCTATATAGGGCAATACGTACTTCTTAACCTTCTCGTAGACTACTATATAAGCTTAGTAGGCCTCTCTAGCCTTCTTCGTATTAGTTAGGTTATCTAGGGCCTCCTAGCGTAATCTATTAGCTACCTTAATAGTAGGCTTATATTCTATAGATATCTAGGCGCTAGTTAGCCTTATTCGATCTATCTTAAACTAAGACGACTTACTTAGAAGTAGCCTAAGCTACGAGAGATATACTTTAGATAGTCGAATTACTTAGTCTTGTTAGTAAGGTCCTCCTTATAGTTAGATAGATCGATTTAGGGATATATAGCCTCGAGAAGGATAGTATAGCTTCCGCTAGTATAGCTGTATATAATATTAGTATAGTTAAGATACGGATTACTATTAAACTTTATATAGACTACTATAAGGCCGAAATAGTCTAAAAGGACTTAGAGTAATATAAAGGCGACTAGTAAGGATAGAAACGGGCGCTACTACTAGAAGAAGGAAGGCTACTATACTAAGTTAGCCTAAATCGCCTCGAGAAGGATCGACGACGGTTAGCTATCCCTAGCGCTAGGCGTAGGAATAGTAGTAGTAGTAGTACTAGAAATTATTTCTAAAGGATATGTATTATAAAAGGGATTAGAATAAAGGGACTTAGATAGCTTAAATCCCTACGGCGCCTACGGCGATAGCGTTATTGCTACCTAAGTAAGCCTTTTAAATAATAGTAAGCGTCTTTTCTATATAATAATAGACTATAAGTAAAGTTCTCTATTCCTAGCCTCTAGGACATAGGCCTATAGAGGAAGGGGAAGGCAATATTACGACTATAGGCCTAGTTGGCCTATCTAGAGTCGATTACGGGCCTAGTTAGCCTATCTAGAGTCGAAATAGGCTAAGAAGGGCTAGGGTAGCCTATCTTAGCCTATAGGTATATATCTTCTCTCTAGATACCTCTCTTTCCTTTCTTCTTTAGTAATTCGAGTAGTTCTAATCTAGTACTATATACTACGTATTATATACCGCTTTTGTACCCTAGCGCTATAATAGAGGCCCTAATATACTAGGTACTAGTCTATAGTTTTAGGACTATAGGATTTAATCCTAAGGACCTAAGCTATATCTATAAGATCTAGGAGGAGAATAGAAGGCTCTACCTAAATCTTAAGATATCCTAGGTAGCCTAACTAAAAAGCCTAAAGGCTAGGGAAGGCAAGATATACTCTTCTATTATCCTAAGTATATAGAGCTAGGCCTAAGTAAGGGAGATAATATAGAAAGGCCTAGTATCGTAAGGTATCCTCCTTACTATAGAGGAGTTTAATCCTAAATAGAGACCTATATAATACCTTAAGTATAGACAATTTAGACATATTACAAAGTACTAAAGGACTAAATAGATATATAGAAAATACGTAGGACTATATCGAATAGAGGAGTACTAGGGAATAATAAAGAAATATAGTAACTATTAAGATACCTATATAGTATAGTTAGTATTATATAAGGTAAAATAAGTAGCTATTACTAAAGTAAGAGCATTTAGGGCCTAAGTAACTAAGAGCTAGAGCTACCTAGCCTATCTAAAAGACCTAAAAGACTTAGAGGAATAGATAACTATTAAATCTAAGAGGAAAGCTACTAGAAGTATAAGCCTAGACTAGGAGATAGATAATAGGTTAAGAAGACTACTAGGGAGACTAGTAGGTACAAACTCTACTACCCTAGTAGATAGATCCTAGAAAAATAAAATCTCCTCTCTATTCCTCCTATCCCTAGGATAGGAAGGATAACTAAGCTAGAGCTATAATAACGAAGCTATAGAGGACATATAGGTATATTAGAATACCTAGAATAAATTATAGTTAAGGAACGCTTACTATCCTATAGTACAACGTTAACTATAGTATAGACAAGATCTAGATACCGTTCCTCTAGTAGCTAGATCCTAAGAATTACTATATAGTTATAATCTAGGAACTATAGATTAGCCCCTAGAATAAGAATATAGTAATATACCTAGGATACTATACTATACTTCTAGATATAGAATACCTAAGGGCTACTATATATATATCTAAGGAGATTAATATATAAGTATAGAAAACTAAGGAATACTCTAGAGACTTAATTATAGTTAGACTCTTTATAGGAGGTAGATAGATTAATATTCTTAACTACTATAACCTATCTAGCTCTACTAAAGACTATACCCTAGACATCCTCCTACTAGTAGAAGGAGTAGTCTAGGGAAGGGAAGAATAAGAGATTATACTACTTAGGGATTTTAACCTATACTATCCTAGATAGGGAGGGAATAATACTTAAAACTAATACTAGGCGTTAGATTACTATATTATAATTATAGAAAAGGCCTATCTTAACCTAGTACTAGAGCTAGGTACTATTACGTAGGAGACTTCTAGGAGCTACTAGATCCTAGACCTAGTTTTTAGGACTATAGAAAACTAATAAAATATATAAGAATATAGGACAAAGATAGACTTAGAAATAGCATTAGACTATATACTAATCTAAACAATAATCCTATAGGCTTAGACTAGTACTAGAGCCTAGATATAAAGGCCCTAGTAGAAGAAGGTAGATTGGAATAAGATTAGGGAAAGGATAGAGAGGAAGGTAAAAGAGATTACTACTAGAATAATAGGTATACTATAGTAGCTTAATATAGTAGCCTAAGAGATATAGGAGATACTAGCTAGGATAGTTTAGGAGGATATCCTAAAGGCTAGACTATCTAAGTATACTAAAATGTCCTAGTTAAGAGAGAATAGTAAAGTAGTAAAAAAGATAAGATACTTAAAGAGAAAGTAGAGCTAGGATAGAATAGAGAAGAGCCTAGTAGTATACCTTATAGCCTTATAGGCTAAAGGTAAATAGATTGGGAAAGATAGGAACCTAGGCTAGAGAGTAATAGTTAAGGAAGTTACTAAGGACCTAAAGAAGATATAGAAGCTAGCTAGATAGGCTAGGGAAGAGGTAGGCTAGAGGAATTCCCTATTCTAATTCCTAGAGATTAGAGATAAGAATAGTATAATATAAGTAGAGAACTAGGGAATAGTACAAGTACTAGCCTAATACTTCTTCCTAAAGCTAAGGGAAGCTAACCTAGAAGACATATAAGACGTAATCTACCTTAGGCTATTCTAGATAGAAGAAGGAGTTCCTACTAAGAGAACGCTAGAAGATACTTAATAGACTCCTAAATAGTAAAGCCCTAGGACCCGACTAGATCCTTAACCTACTACTTAAGGAATATAGATAGGAGCTTAGATCCCTACTATATTAGTTTTTTATAGTATGCCTATAATAAGGATACTATCCTAAATCCTTTAAATACTCTATAATAGTTATCCTAAAGAAACTATAGAAGCTAGACTATACTAAGCTAGGAGTATATAGACTAATAGTACTACTAAACATCTTAGTAAAAGTCCTAAAGGCTATTATTATAAGGAGGACAAGTAAAGAAGCTAAAGAAAGGGACCTCCTCCCTTAATCCTAGATAGGAGTAAGACTAGGAAGATCTACTACATTAGCCCTAGAGCTAATAATAGAATAGGTCTAGACAATCTAGAGAATAGACCTAATAATAGTAGTATCTATACTCTGCCTTAATATATTAGGGGCGTTCGATAATATATTATATTAAAGACTAATATATAATATTAAGATAAAGGTATATCTATAATATATTATATAATATATCTAGCTATTCCTCTAGGATAGAACTATATATCTTAGACTTAGAGAATATATAGACTAGGCAAGGCCCTAGATAACTAGCATACTACAAGGATTAATCCTCTTACTAATCCTATTTTTGTTTCTTATATTTATACTCCTTCCTAATCTAGAAGGAAAGGGAACGATAGTAATAGGTTTTATAGATAACTCTAATATCCTTATATATAGGAAAAGTATAGAAGGGAACTATAGAAAGCTTAAGATCGTATATAACAAATATATATAATAGGTAGCTAAATATAGGGCTACCTTCGTACTATAGAAGTACTAGCTAATCTACTTTACTAGGAGTAGAATAAGATATAACCTATAGACTATAGTTAATATACTAGGACTTAAGAATAGGCTAGCTCTATCCCTTAGAATACTAGGAGTATAGATCGATTTAAAGCTATAATAGGACCTATATATTAGGAAAGTAATAGAGAAAGGTATATCCTAGATACTTTTACTCTAAAGGCTATATAAATCTATATAGGGAGTATTATTCTAGAAAGTAAAGTACCTATATATAGCTATAGGAAGGCCTATAATAATATATAGGGCTAAAGTCTAGATAATACTAGAAGGACTACCTAGATATAGGAAGGAAACTACCCTACTACTAGAGAAGATCTAAAACTAGGTACTAAGATATATTATAGGAGTATATAAGAGTATAGTAGAAGGAATTCTCTAAAGGGAAATACGAACCCCTTTCCTCTATCTATATATATAAGAGATATTAAGGTAATAGTTAGTTAAGATAGATAACAAACCTATTACTAGATATATCTAGAAGAGATATAAGAAGATCTAGAGGGAATATAGAAGGGAAAGGAATATAGCCTAGATATAGGACCTAAAGATAAGGTAGGGAAAGACTATAGAACTAGTTAATAGATAACTCGGGACTATATCTAATAGGGAGGAATAATAGCTAAATTATAGTAGATATACTAGAGATAGAGTATATAATAGGAAAACTAAGTTAGAAGAAGGTAAGAAGCCTAGTAGAGCTAATAACTTCCTATAGTCTAGTAAGTAGGAACAAAAGATAAGGAGCTATACTAAGGATAGTTAAGGAAGTAGAGTATAATAGTAATCCTAATAAGGACTAAATACATTAGCCTAAATATGTATCTAATAAGGAGGAGAGTTCTAGATAAGATACTAGAGTATATATATAGATATAGAATATAGATAGATAGATAGATATTTCATTTGCCTATTGTAGTGCCTTTCGGCCTATGTAGGTCTGTTTCTATATATTGTTTTGGGTAGGAAACCAACTTGGTTAGTAAAAACCTCCCTCCTATCCTATTTACAAGTGTTGTTCTTCCTCGTTTCTTTGCTTTCCTCCTCTAGGGTATACTAGTATTATGGTTATTACCCTCTAACTACCTTGCCTACTACCCTACCCTCCTTTCCCCCTCTTCTTCCCTCCTTCTTATCTACTCCTTAGTTTCCCTTACTAGTGCAAATTGTTGTACGAATCCCTATTTAATAATCTACCTTACTATCCTCTTTAGGTCTTCTTTGCTTTAGATTAGCTTGTCATATTCCCTTTCCATTGCCTTTAGTCTCTAATTACTTCTACCTTCTAACTATTAGGGATAGACTAGTAGTATATGCTTAGGGTTCTAAGATTAGTAGCTACATTAGTAAGCTCTGCTTTCGATTCCTAGGACGTTTCTTCTAAACAAGTAAGATCTGAGTCTAATGTGTTTAGATCTAATTTGGATAGCTAGGCTTACTTCGGCCCTATTTAGGTCCTTATAGAGCTAGTAGTTGTATTAACCAAATTTGATTAGTGCCTTTGGGGTTCCTAGTCTAACTTGTGTTTTGTTCTATTCCTACTCCTATAGATGTCTAGTAATCGATTCTACTAGGCTTTGTTTCTTTTCCTTTAGCTTGTCTTCCTTTAGCCTTACGTTTAGTCTTTAAAGCTCCTTCTCTAGCATTTCTCTTATTAGGACTCTATATTGCTCTAGGTCCTTAGCTTTCTAAGGAGTCATTTGTAGTCTATCTAGCCTCCTAGTCCTAATATACTAGGCTTTTATCTTGTCTAGTGCCTTTTAGATAGTCTATTGGGCTAGGTATTCTATTGTCTTTGCTATATATTAGTATCTTAGTCCCTTAAGGTATTGTTTGACTAGTAGGATCCCTAATTCTATTTCTACTACCCTTATTAGTATAGTTTTGTATGCTCCTAGGATTTTCTTTAGGCTTTAGGTTTAGGATCTACTAATTAGTTGCTTAATCCTCTTTAGTGTTTTCCCCTAGGCTATCCATATCTGTGCTCTATATAGCATTACTAGCTTAACAATTGCTTTGTACATAACTTTAGCTTTCTCGAATATAGCCCCCTATGTAGAGGCTATAAGCCTATTAATGGATTGCATNACTAGTAGGATCCCTAATTCCATTTCTACTACCCTTATTAGTATAGTTTTGTATGCTCCTAGGATTTTCTTTAGGCTTTAGGTTTAGGATCTACTAATTAGTTGCTTAATCCTCTTTAGTGTTTTCCCCTAGGCTATCCATATCTGTGCTCTATATAGCATTACTAGCTTAACAATTGCTTTGTACATAACTTTAGCTTTCTCGAATATAGCCCCCTATGTAGAGGCTATAAGCCTATTAATGGATTGCATGTTAGTATCTGCCCTCTACTTTGCCTTCTTTACTTATAGTCCCTAATTTAGTTTTAGGTCTAGCTAGATCCCTAGTACCCTAAGTTCTACTAATGGTTAGGTTTCAAAGCCTTAGATAGTGATTGATTGCTTCATATTATAGGCTAATTTAGCCTTACTAAAATAGATGAGCTAGTACTTTTCTAGGGTAAATTTTGCTCTATACCTCTTTACCTATTTTTTACACTCTTAGTACTTCTCTTCTAAGATCTTATAGTTAGTTTCTATTGTCTTAGACTAGGCTAGGATGTTTGTATCATCTACAAACCCTAATGCTAATGTATTATTTGATTCTAGGAGTAGGAGTAGGTCCGCTATAAAGATAAGGAAGAGGATTAGGGAGAGTGTTAATCCTTAGGAGATTCCCTTTTCAGTTAGTATTAGGTCTAATTTAAATTTGCTTAGAATAAGCTATGTTAATCTTTCCTATAGGAAGGACTAGATGAATTAGACTATCTAGTTTAGTATAGCTTTCTACTAGAGTATATATAGGAGCCTTTTATAGGAGACATTATTAAAGGCTCCTAAGATATTAAGGGAGAGGAGGGTTGCTACCTAGTTTTAACCATAGTGCTAGATATACTTGATCTATTCTATAATTAGTTCCATAGCTATTAGTATTAACCTTTTCTTTCTTCCTCCTATCTAGCCTTTAGGAAGGATGTTCCTTTCCTTAACAAAGGTTGTTAGCCTTCTAGTAATAATCTTCTTTAGTACCTTGCCTATTGTGTTAAGTAGGGCTATTAGTCTATAGGCTTTGAGCTATATATAGTCCTCCTTCTAGGGCTTCCTTAGTACTACTGTTAGGGATTTCCTAAATAGTCTTAGGTAGTGTCCTAATACTAGGCTTTATGTAAAGATATTGGCTAGTACTAGGGCTAGCTCCTTCTTGCATACTTTTAGAAGTTTGTTATAGATCTTGTCTTCTCCTAGTACCTTGTTACCTAGTATTTTCTTTAGGATCCTTTCAATAGTTTCAGGTTTAACCTAGGTATCTCTTAGTATATCTAGTAGCTAAGTCTCTAGTTCTTTCTCCTTTATGTCTAATAGGTCTACTTATGTTTTTCTATAGAAGAAGTGTTGGCCTAGGGCTCTTGCTTTCCCTTCTATTGTAGTCTACATTTGTCCTTATTAGTCCTTAATGTCTAGGAATTGTAGTAGTATATCCTTTTCCTGTTTAGGTTTCCTTGCCTATTTAGCTATCCTCTATATCTCCTCTAGTTTCTTTGTAATTATTCCTATTATAGATCTCTATTCTTATATCTTGTCTTTCTTGATCTAGATCTTCTTTTCCTAGCTAGCCTTATTATAGTTGTTCTATGCTTCCTAGGTATAGGTTTGTGTCTACTACCTCTTAGCCTTCCTTGCTACTTTAACCTTCCTTGTATACTTACTAGTCTAGTATAGTTGCTAGTATAGTGAATGTTTCTTTACTAGGATATGCTTTTTAGCTACCTGTTTTAGGACTCCTATTAGTTCTTCTACTGCCTTGTTAATGTCCTCTAGCCTTAGTAGGTACTTTGTTAAGAGTTCCTCTAGTTTTGGGTCTTTTTCTAGTTCCTCCCTAATCCTGTCCTATTAGGCCCCTTTCTAGTTAAGCTTTTCCTCTAATTCCCTTTCCTAATTAGCCTAGACATTTAGCTTAACCTATACTAGGAAGTAGTCTAATGATTCTTCTAGTTCCTAGTTAACCTTACATCTTGTAATCCTGTTCCTAATCTAATATAATGCAAAGTATAGGTCTAGTATACTACTACTTCCTCTTGCCTCCTAGGTAACTAATCCCTTT
>LFZO01000375.1:0-38535 GCA_001578225.1 Pseudocercospora musae | reverse complement strand
TAGAAAGCTAAGGACCTAGAGCAATATAGAGTCCTAATAAGAGAAATGCTAGAGAAGGAGCTTCGAAGACTAAATATAAGGCTAAAGGAAGACAAGCTAAAGGGAAAGAAACAAAGCCTAGCAGAATCAATTACTAGACACCTATAGGAGTAGGAATGGAACAAAACACAAGTTAGACTAGGAACCCTAAAGGCACTAATCAAATTTAGTTAATACAACTACTAGCTCTATAAGGACCTAAACAGGGCCGAAGCAAGCCTAGCTATCTAAATTAGATCTAAACATATTGGACTCAGATCTTACTTGTTTAGAAGAAACGTCCTAGGAATCGAAAGCAGAGCTTGCTAATGTAGCTACCAATCTTAGAACCCTAAGTATATGCTACTAGTCTACCCCTAATAGTTAGAAGGCAGAAGTGATTAGAGACTAAAAGCAATGGAAAGGGAATACGACAAACTAATCTAAAGTAAAGAAGACCTAAAGAGGATAGTAAGGTAGATCATTAAATAGGGATTCGTACAACAATTTGCACTAGCAAGGGAAACTAAGGAGTAGATAAGAAGGAGGGAAGAAGAGGGGGAAAGAAGGGTAGGGTAGTAGGCAAGGTAGTTAGAGGGTAACAACCATAACACTAGTACACCCTAGAGGAAGGAAAGTAAAGAAACGAGGAAGGATAACACTTGTAAATAGGACAGGAGGGAGGTTTTTACCAACCAAGTTGGTTTCCTACCTAAAAACAATACATAGAAATAGACCTACATAGGCCGAAAGGCACTACAATAGGCAAATGAAATATCTATCTATCTACTTCTCTAACTCGAAATAGTCGATATAGAGGCTACTATATAGTAGACTAATATTAAACCGGATAAGTAAAGCTATAGTAAGATTCCGTATTACTAAGCGATTAGTAATAGTCTAGTTACGTACCGTATCCTAGAAATTGATATTGTTATAGACGATATACTAGAGCGTATCGCGCGTAAGGCTAACAAGCCGTTCCTATATATAAATAAGTCGATCCTCCCTATAACTAGGATTTAGACGGTACCTTCTACTCGCGCCTTAAAAGTTTCTCCTCTTCGTATAGGACTATATACGTAGCGATTAAACCAATTCCCGATAGGATATCTAATACGCGGCGCTTTATCCTATATAATAGTAGATACTACCTAAACGCCTTTATAAACTAATTTAACCTATTCCGAGATCGCGTATAGAGAATAAATACTATAAGTATAAAGATTCGCGAGTTAAGATTATTAGGAATAATATTACGTTTACTAACGAGCGCTACGCGAGCGAATTTATACTAATCTAGTATAGTTTCGTAGATAACTATATAAGTATCCTTAAAGTTCTTAATCGAGAAATCGTCGTCGAATATATTACTTAATACTATCTCCGTATCTATATCTACCTATACCGTAGCGCTATCCTAGGGATCCGTAGTAGGACTATTAACTATAGTATTCCGCTACTTCCTATATAGACTCTTCCTAATTAAGCGATCTAGATCGCGAATAATCCTACTCTCCTTACTACTATTAAGGCGGATAGCCTAATACCTTTTTAACTCGGTATTGAGTAATATAGATAGCTTACTAAGCCGCTACGTATATAAACTCTTCCGTAGATTACTAGCCTAATACCGAATAACCTTTACTATAGTAAGGTTATTCTCTTAGATTTTTAACGTAACCTTATAGTATTTCGCCCTCTTCTAACGATACCTTCTTTTTCCGCTATAGCCTTAATTAGACCTACTACTCTTATCTACGCTACTACGATTAAGCCGCTCTACGAGTCGCTTATTATCTAGGGAGTCGCTTAGCTCGTTATCTAAGGAGTTGGATTCCGATTACTCGTTAGATATAAGCGATAAGAGGTTAGAACTACTTTAGTAGGACTAGAGAGACTACGTAGAAGCGCTAGCCTCTACTATAGAAGTACGCTAAAGGTATATAGAGCTTAGTAGAGGGGAGGAAAGTAGACTTAAGGATATACTACGCGATAGCTATCTAGAAGGACGCGTTAGTAACGACGACAATATATTTAGGTCCGATTTCGATATCGGACGACCTTAGAAAAAAAAGGAGTATATAGCTAGACTCGAATCCGATACGGAGTACGACTTTTACTATAGGATTTTAGTATTTAAGTAGTAATATCGTAGATAGAAGATACTCCCTACTAAATATTTATATAAAAGCCCGAAAACCTACTAGAACTAGCCTAGACGAGAATAGCGATTTAATTATTCTATACTATAATTAGTTCGATTTTGTACTTAGCTACGTAGAGTTTCTCTCTAATTCTATAGCGGCTTAGTTTCTAGCTATAAGAGCGGTCCGGAAAGTTAAACCTTAAACTTATTTATTTGTTTATTACTAATATACTAGAATAATTATAAAATCGCTATATTCTCGCTCTAGTCTCCTAAGATAGGGTTCTATCGACTTAGATTATATAAACTAAACTCTTAATGTTTTAACTAAATACAAGGCTATAGCCTTTACTTAGGCATTAGATAGAAATAAAAATTGCTTAATAGATATATTAAGTAATTATCTAGTAACAAGACGTAGCCGATTTTGAAAAAAGGGCCTAGTTATTACGTATTCTTATCGCGAAAATTTCTATTCGAATTCATAATTATATAGGCTCTATAAAATCTAATAGAACCGGATTAGACTTACCTTAGAAACTTAGACACTTCGCCTAAGGCATATATTGGAATTTTGTAGCTCCGATCTTTTAGTAACTTTTAGCAACTTTTAGCTAATCAAATAATGTAGGGAAAGGTACTAAGCCTTAGCGAAGCGTCTAAGGGCAATTAGGGCGCGATTTGGTATATATAAACTTTAGGGGTACCGACTAGTATATTCTACAATGGCATAGTAGTACAATAACACGTCCTAAACTATCTATTATATACATAAATGAAAGCGCTAAACGATACGATTGTAGCGATTCAATTTCTATAATAATTATACCCTAATCCATAGACGAACTACTACGTCGAACGTAAAACCGCGTTTCCGCTCGCAAGCTTTAGTATATATACCGATACCTCTATCTATCTACCGAATGTCGACATCCGCTTAGAAGGAGCTATCGTTATAGTAGGCGAGAAGCGCGGCTAGAAGAGTATAGGAATACGGTCGAACGAATGCCTATATTGTAGTAGTAAGCTATACCAATTTAAACCTTTTAGTACCTTTCGCTATCTTTCGTTATCTTTCGGGTATTGTTCTACCTAATTAATTAGTAGGCCGGTATATGTAAGGCCGTCGCATATAGGGGTAGCTACATCGTCTAGTATCTCTTTAAGACTTTATTATCGGGATAGACATCGCTCGCCTTAGAAACCTTATTACCTTCCCGTAATTTCATCGTCTTTTAGTAGCCTTAGTTATCTTTTAGTAACCTTTATTATCTTTTAGTAACCTCTATTAACTCCTAGTAATATTCGGTAACCTTCGGCTAATAGTCTCTATATAGCGCTAAGGTATTCGATATAGAGGCGAGATAGGCGGACGAAGAGGGCGAAGGCTTCGAGACGCCGTACTATAGTAGAACTAGCTATACCTACGCCTATCTACTAACTAGCAAGTAATGAATACAAACCGGATATATAGATGTCGCTATTCTAAAGGCTTCTAGATATCAAGGCCCGCTATTCTATATCTTAGTTGTATCTCGCTATAGAAGAGGCCTAGCTTCCGAGGAACGTTGTCTATTAGCGTACGGTATTAGAAGCGTGTTTGTTTAATATGTATAGGTTTAAGCCTAAGTATAAGTAGACGCGGTCCTTGCGTTAACTAATCTTTAGCTATAGTAATACGCTTCTTGTCGCTTAGACTAGATTTAGAAAGAGTATTATTTTCTACGCGTATAGTGTCTTAACGACATAGATTATACTATAGATTATTCCCCTAACCAAACTAGGTAAGGAGTAGCTCGGCGATATACGGCGACTCGGCCCCTATACAAATCTAGTCCTCATTAGCGAAGGTACGAAGCAAGAATAGTATACTATATTTAAGGGAATCGCGCGAGGTATATATACGCATATCCTACTTAGTCTAGAGTAGGCATCTATAGATACATTCAAGAAACTCCTAAGGGATCTAGTATTAGTTGCGCGTATTAGGCTCGTTACGATCGATGAATATTATACTATTCGCTAGTAGAAGGACTTTAGACTATAGTTCGGAATATTAGGCTAATTGCGAGATTAGCTACTATAGCATGTTTACTAGTTTGCGTATTCTACAATACTCGACGATAAGACTAAGGCGGATGTATTAGACAATACTAGGTTTCAATCTATTAGGACTAGACTATACTAAACCGAGGTAATTAGGATATCTATTAATCGCGATAACATGTCGTTATGTATTCGTCCTATTCCGTAGGATACTACTACTAAATAGGATTTACTTAGGTTTATCCTAAAGGATATAGTTACTAATAGTAAAGCTATATCCGGGAATATATAAAAGACTATTGTATTTATCGATACTATCGTCGGTAACTCTTCTATAGCCGATTTCATATATAGCGCTCTCGTTAGTTTAATAACGAAAGCGCCTAATATTAGTAATCGGTACGTATATAAGCGAACTACTCTAGGCGCTAAGTATAGACACTACGTTACGGACATTGTATAGACCTTTACTTCGATTACTCTAGACTAGGACAAGAACTTCCGGTATAAGGAGTTTAAGAAGGAATTGTCGGTTATTCGCATTATATTCGCGACTACTTCTCTTAATATAGGTATTAATATTCCGGATATAGAGGTCGTAGTTTGCTAGAAGTTTCCTATCGGATAGGACGTAGGAGATATATAGTAGAGGCTCGGTCGCGGTAGTCGTAGAGAGGGTAGGCGTAGTATTAGTATTATCCTCTTACTATACTAGGCCTTTAATCGTAAGGGCAAGGATCGACCGGATAAGAAAGTACGCTTACTCGCTCTCTAGGCGAAGAAAGATAAAAGGAAGAACGCTAAGCTAAAGCGTAACTAGTTGCCTACTAGTCAACGGCGGCTAGATAACCGTAGTATAGTCCAATAGGATAAGCCGTTAAGCTAGGATATATCGGTACCTAATAGTATCGAGGATAGCTAGTAGGCTTAAGTATATATAGATCCTTATATCGATAGTCGATCCCTTTAGTCGGATTAGGATATACGAGATCGGGAATTAATACTATAGGTCTAGAAGGATATCGTTAATAGGTTATACTATCGTCGTAGGTTTCTACTCTTCCTTAGTAAAGGTAAGTTACCGGCTAGGGTACATAAGATCGTAGTACCGCTATCGTAGATATACTATAGTACTTGCGCTCTAGATACTATAATATTTGGATCGCTCTTCGACTTCTAGTTACCGCTACCGCTAGTCGTTACGAGGGCGCTATCGAAGACTTCTCGTTAAGGTATCGTATTAATAATACTCGAGGTATAGTACGCTTAGATAGCTACTACGATACAGCCTTATTATAGTTTTCCTATACCGGTAGATTCCTTTATTCCTAAACGGTTAAGGTAGCGACTTGTAGTCCTATATAATAAATTGAGCGACGAGGAATAGGATCTCTTTAACGTTAAAGAGTTAATATATCGTATACTAAGTATACTATATTAGAGGTTCTAGAATAAGTATTATATTAAACTAGTAGAGTTCCTCTAGGGTACGCTAGCTTAGGTCGATAAAACGCTCGTACGCTTAGCTTACGAGAAGACACTTGCTACCGAGAAGGCTACTATCGAGAAGGCTACTATGCGGCAAAGGATAGGAGAGGCTAACGTATCTTGTTCGGATATCCTAGTAGATAGTTAATCTATAGATAATAAATACGCCGCCTTAGTAGTTCGTTTAGACAAGAGGGACGATAATCTAGCATTAATAATAGTATAGAGACTCTAGACGGCTAGAGACTAGATCCGGTCGATAGATCCTCGTCGGATAATCTATAACCTATCGGTTACTCTAGTTTCGTCGATAGTACCGGTTATAGATCGACTTTCGGAACTCGTAAGACTATAGATATCGCTATTTACTTCTCTAGTCGCGCTACCGCCTACATTGTCGATACTAAAGCTAAATACAATCCTTTCTAGCCTTACAACGATGTAGATAGGCATTCAATAGCGTACTATTAAGGTAGATAACTTTATTGCCTCTCGATCGCTAGTCGATCTATTCTCGCCGTTATAGTCTAAGAAAGATGCTTGGTTAGTAGCTAATTCGTAGGCTATATAGGTCCTATATACGCAAGATATTGTACTAGAAACATAGCCTATAGAAGCCGTACGAGACATTGTCCCTAAGACGCAATACGATTACGACTCGAGTTAGTACGGATCGCTAATCGGTTCGCTAATCGGTATCGATATCGTCCCTAGTTCGCTACTAATACTAGAATAGATACTAACGATACCGAACCGTATACTAGGTAGTAAGCGAAGAGCCGCTACGCTATCTTATACTCCGATACGGACTCTATAGATATTATCGGCTAAGCGCTCTAGAGTATATACTATGTCGCTAATACGTACGACGTTAGCCGAATGTAATACTAATGTACGTCCTTAGGTAGCCGATATCTTATAGAGTAGGAGTAGATAGTAGGTAAAGCCGGTCTAAGGATTATCCGTTAGAGGTAGTTATAGTATCCCGCCCTTACCGGTATAGTACCTCGAATCTATAGTATTGAACGCTAATTCGTAGATGGATTCGTCTTGTAATAACCGTTACTACCGGGATACTAAAAGTTACTAAAAGTCGCTAAAGGTATACTAAGTAGGGATTCGCCTAGTAATAGCCTTTACTACTAGAGTACTAAAAGTTACTAAAAGTCGCTAAAGGTATACTAAGTAGGGATTCGCCTAGCAATAGCCTTTACTACTAGGATACTAAAAGTTACTAAAAGTCGCTAAAAGTTACTAAAGGTGTACTAGATAGGGATTCGTCTCGCAATAACCTTTACCGCCGGGATACTAAAAGTTGCCGAAAGTTACTAAACTTTACGTCGAGTTAGTATACGCATATAGGAAAACAAGAACGAAAATTAGGTATATTCGCGCTATGTCTTAGGGGATAAGAAGGACTTTATAGCGACGCGAGATTTAGCCTATAAAGGTTTAGCGTATACTTTATCTATAGGACTTAGATACATTATACTATATGTATACCCGAGTTACTATATTAGGCGGTCTAGCGTCCTTCTAGGCGAATGTCGATACTTTACTATTAAGTAGTAGAAAATGTAGGGCTTGCTATTATTAATCCCTCTAGTAGTAGCTATCTATATAAAGTTTCGGTACCTTTTAGGTACTTTTACTAACTTTTAGCTAACTAGATCGCGTAGATCGGTATAGTTTAGAGTAGATAGAGTAATATTAGTTATATCGTCCCTAGAACAATAGGGCGAGCGAACAAGTTGTCCTATTACTTGCCCTATACTTCCCTTTAGATACTATTGTTAGTTAGTTTTACATTGCTAATTAATCGGACAATAGACCTTACTCTATAGTTAGCCTTATAGATATATTTCTTCGATATCGCTCCCTCTTTCCTTCTATCTCTTTAGATATCGTATATACCCTCTTATCCTCTTCTATAATCAAAGATAACTAGCCCTTTCTTTGCTCCGGCTACTCGCGGCTACCTACTCTTTAGCTAGGTATAACTTAATTTAACTCCGGAGGGCAAGAAAAATAGGTACTAATATAGTTTTAGAGCTCTTCTATCTATCGTCGCGGCATTAGCCGCTATGCCGTCCTATAAGTTATCTAGTCGTTATAATCGCTAGTTAGGAAGATATACTAATCGATCTTAGTCGTCGCGCTCGCGAGCGCTTAGCTACTACCGCCCTTGCCCGCCGCTCCCTTAATACTACTCGTTTCCGGGCGGCTATTGTACTACTTTAGTAGCGCCGTTAGTAATAGTAGTAGTAATAGTAGTAGCGATAGTAGTAGCAATAGCAATAGTAGTAGCTATAGCTATAGGGTAGTAAGTAAGTATTTAGTTCTTCGTCGATAGAAGGTACCGATATCCTAACTATATTATAGTAACGACTTAAACAATTTCGCTAGTAGCGACGAGTAAGTTATCTATATATAGATAATAGCTACTATGGTATGTACTAACTAGATTGTAGCGATATAGGCTTTGTTCCTAGTATCGATAAGTAAGTAAATTATAGAGACTACTTCCTAGTATAATTAATACTAATTGTACTATAGCGACGACTACAATCCTACTAGCGCTAGTAGTAACGATAACGACGACGAGTAAGCTATACACTCTATATACTAGCGGTATATTAGTATATCTACTAACTATACTATAGCGAGAATAAACCTTTTACCGGTCCTATCCTAGTCTCCCCTCCTACTACCGCTGCCCCTTCTACTACCGCCGCCCCTCCTACTACCGCCGCCCCTTTCTTCGCTCTACCGCCGGCTACGGCGCCTTCGTAGGTCGCTAGTATACCTCGCCCTTGGCTAACTAGGCCGCCTATTCCGGGCTACTTGTCCGAGCCTACTCGGGTTATAGGATAATAGTAGTCTCTAGACGCTATCGATCGTAAGTACTAATTAAGTAATCGATAAGCATATATTAACGTATTTTATAGCCGCCTATGCAAATCGCACGCTATAGCTATACTACGTTGTCCGCATTATAGAGACGACTTTAGGCGCCCGTTTCGCCTATCCGTATAACGCCTACTATCGTAACGGCTTTAAATACTAGGGATATGTATTAGGCATTAAGGCCTATATTAAGAAGCCTAGCCGTAGGTATACTCGCTATCGTCTCTATAAGGTATAATACTACTATTATATTAGCGTACTTTTAATAATATATAAACTAATATCGAGAACTAGATCCTATACTCCTATCGCGACGAGGAGCTTAGGCTTACTCCTAAGAGCCTATCGCGTAAACTAGACAGTTTCGGTAGCGACTACGATAGGGGCATAGGTAGTACTAGTAGTACGTACGGTAGCGTTACTATATACTAATTTCCTTTATATTTAGTCGTTTTTACCTTACTATTACTAGCCTTCGGGCATGATAGGCTATGTTCTTTGCTAGGTTTATACTCTTGGCGGTCTCCTATTTAGTGTTTAGGCATAGTAGTACTACTACCTTAAATAAATACTCTCCTCGAATATACTCCCTAGTCTCGTTCTCTCCTCGACTATATATATATCTAATATACGAAGATCGCTAAGAATGCGGGCTAGGTCTAGACCTAGGTAAGGTCTAACTCTATAATAGGGTCGTCTAGTATATCTAGATCGATCTAGTTATTAGGTATATTACCGGTAGTATCGTCTCGTTCGAAATCGTCCTCCGATACCGATTACTATATATGCTAGCGATTGAATTCTACTACTTTAGTACTAACGACGGCTATACTAGTAGTAAGGATATTAAGCGAATCGTATATAAGCAAACCCTTAAGGTCCTATAGCTCGCGAATACTACCTAATCTATTATTAAATAGTATACGTACTCGCGAGAAGATATCGAGCTTTGTATCTCGAATAGTATAATTATTAGGCATATACGTACTAAACTCTTACTCTACTTTCGCTCGAACCTAGCGTAGGTAAACGTTAGTCCGGTAGATCCGATCGAAGATAATATCGATATTATAAGTACTATTCTTAAAGTAAGTCAATTTAGTCTTATAACTAAGGTTCAAATACTTAAGACTTAGGTCGATAGGCTTGAACGTATCTCGCTTGCCTTTCTAGTTAACGAGACTAGATACTAGTATAGATTGCTAGAGTATACGATTACTAACGCTATTAGATAGTAACTACCTATAGTATAGCATCTCTCGGCTATAATTGTACTATAATACTCTAAAGAAAACCGGTATTAATAGATCTACTATTCGTCGCAACTACCTAATGTCGCCGTATTTTATAGTATATCGGATAGTTAGGAATATCTCTATTTGCCGTAGAAACCTATACATAGTACGGAACTTGACATTACTATACTCGTAGCTATCCTTATCCCTTCTACTCTATATATCTAACGAAAAGGCACGCTCGTAGATATCGTCGAGTATCTTATTAAATGTCTTGGTATCGAGTTTGCGTATAATGCTACCGTTTACCGATTAGTAACCCTCGTCCTTATCGAGTCGATTAGTATCGATATGTGTAATAGGTACCTAGCCCGAGAATGCGCGAGATACTACGATACTACAATGCGTTAAGGCGGCGTAGAACAATAATAATACTCTCGTATTAAATATGTACTATAATAGAGGTTCTATTATGTAATACTAGGCATTGTTACGACTATACTACGTACGATTCTAGGCCTTCGAATCCAAGAGGATAGTATAGTAATACTACTCGCGCAAATGTATAGTCGTCTAATAGATATAGATAATAGTAAATAATAGATTTATCTAAATATAAAACTAAGCTAGTATACCAATTATCTAGGCTCGGTAATCAAATGCCCCCTCTATATATTTTATCTATATCTTCGCCCGCCGACATAACTCTAACGTAGCCTAGTCTCTATAAACTAAATACAATCGACTATTACTAAAGTTATTAGGGGCGTCCGATCGCGAGTTAGTATTAGCGTTAAAGCCGAGCTAGTTCTAATAAAGGCGACTATAGATACGTAGTATACCTTCGGTAGTACTACAATCCTTAGGAATAGAGCCTATCTAGAGATACCGAGTAGGCGAGTAATTAGAAAGGACATCGATAGTAGGTTTCGAAGGATACCCCTTAGGTCTATTCTACTATATAGCTATAGCGAATACTTGATCGATCGTAGTGCTATAGACGGACCTAATAGTATCGGTAATAATAGACTTCGATATTTACCTCCTAAGAGTATCGCTAGAGTTAAGACTAGGTATATCGTATATATTAAACTTATTAAGTAGAACCGTCGGCCGATGTATACGTTAATATAACCTATCCGTAGGTATCGCTATATACCGAACAACCTAAGTAGTCGTTAATGCTCGCTATATCGCCTTATAGTCCGTTACTTCGTACTAGACGGCGTTACGAAAATTCATATTGTCGTAGTTAGTTATAGTTTAGGGATTATAGCCTAGTAACCGCAAGGCTAGCTATCGATAATTAGTAGAGACTTATAAATAAACATTGCCTAATAGAAAGCGAAGGGGTTTAGTAGTAGGACGACCGAGGATCTAAAAGTTCCTAAAAGATACTAAATATTACTAGAAATTAGCGAGGTCTTACTAGACATAATATTCGAATGCCCTAGTAGACCGATAGCGGTCGCTAAAAGATACTAAAAGATACTAAAAGATACCGAAAGTTAGTAAAATTAGCGAAGGCTTATAGGATATAACGATTGAGTACTAGAGTCTATTAGCGGCGACTACTAAGAGATACTAAAAGTTCCCGAATGTTAAAGGGACTAGCGGTAGCTCGATAGACACGCTAATCGAGTAATAACCGAAAGTATCTACTAGAAGATACTAAGGGTCGTAGGTATTAGCCGAGGGGAATAGTAATATACAAATAATAAAGATATACCGCTTTATAGTATAGCATTTTCCTCGCTCTAATTGAGACTATAGTAGACATAGCTATTAAGGGATAATAAAAGTTACTAAAAGTTACTAAAAGTCTACGATACTACGTCCGTCGCCTAGACATTATATACTATTACTTGTACGTACCTTACTATCCTCTACGCTCTTGTTTAATAAACGATTAGTCGTATAGTAGCTACGATAGACGCCTAGGCTACTTAGGAAGTCCAAGTACTATCGCTTTGTACTAGAGCCCTATAGATAGATTGAAAACAACGACTATATTGTATTTAACTTATAAGGTATTCGAGAGTATAATATAGACGCTATAACGAAGAAAACTCTCTTCTAGATAGCCGATCGGATATCGTCGCTCTAGTATTAACTATCCTAATATGTATATTGATTCTATATTAGATCCGTAAGAAGTTAATACTATATCGGTACTTCCGTCGTAATAGTATTATACGTAGTAGCAAAGTCTAGTTAGTCGACGCTCGAGCCGAGATTACTTAAATTAAACTTGCCGAATAGCTTACTACGAGGTAGGCGATAGAGTTCTTATATCGTATCGTATAGATCTATAGAATATCCTTTAAGGCTACTTACAATATAGTAGCTATATAAGGACTGCTTAAAAGACCTACGCTCGAGGATCTTCTATAATATAGTATAGCGAAGGTTAGGCGTTATATAGTATTACGATATAAGTAGAATATCGCTAGTACTATTATTCCTACTTCTCTTAACCTTACTACTAATCTATGTTTCGAGGAATTTGCGTAGTATCTACTTTATACTACTCAAGATATCGATAACTGCCTAGAGCTTCTCCTACGCTATAATCTTATAGCCTTGTTAATAGTATTAGCGGCGCGGTCGCTAGCGCCTTAGACTAGGTAGTGTATATATAATAGATAGCGCTTCGGATAATAGACTCGATATAGTCGGTCTAGTAGTACGTAAAGGATATAAAGAACTATCTTTATCTTCCTATTCCTCCTTATCTATAGCCCTATACTCGCTACTACTAATACTAGAAGTATTAGAACTAGATTCGGTCTAGATATCGTCGACTATATTAATAAGGACTTCGTACCGCGCCGATAGTAATAGCGTAGGAGGCTCTAGGTTTAACGACGCTATTATAGGTATAAGAGAAAGCGCCGAGCGTACGCTATATAAGGATATAGGAATTAGGACAATTAAGCGTAGTAGTAATATAAAAGTAGAGTACCGAAAGTGTATTATTGTCTTCTATATAGGCTAAAGTACGTATATAGTAAACCTAATCCTAATTGCCCTTAGACTCGCTAGCGCGAATTCTAACCCTATATAACTACTACCTTCTCATTAGCTAAAAGTTAGTAAAAGATACTAAAAATTGCTAAAACTTAATGAAAATCAATGAAAATTGATTTACTCCCAACAATTCTAATTCCGCTAGCGAGTCTGAGTAACTGAGGTAAGATCAGACCAGAAACAAAGACTGCGGTGTGGCTGTGCAGTCACGTGTTTCTGGTCTGAGTAGGAGATAGGGAGAGTGGGGCTTTGGCATTCACAAAGGCCTGCATACTCCGGAGCACTTATCATAGCGCTGCCGCATTGATCAAACCCATACCAATATTTCGTGTGCATCACATGACATGGAATCCAGCATGAGCTTCTGCGCGTCCATGTGACAGCCACGGCGCATGTTTCATGACCGACGTGTAAGTCGAGCTTGAAGCACCGACACATTGAGATGATTGGTTGCGGAGTGCATGCTGGAATCGGGAGTCGTTATTAGTAAGCCGGCAACAAGACCGACCCTCTAGCATCTAGCTCTCACATGAATTCTGCCCATCCACTCCTCCATCACAACACATCACACCATGTCGCATCTCGCACCCAACGCAGCCCGTCAGGCACTGCGACAATGCAGCCGCCGTCTCTCGACATCAACACAGCCCTTCGCCACACAAGCTCCCCGCGCGAGCATCGCATCAAGAGGCCGGAGAAATTATGTGTCCGAATCAAGTCCAAAGAACGCCACCGCCAGTATTGAGCAGACAATACGGCAGGATCAGAAGGCATTTCTTGCAGAGACGGGCATCAGACCGAAGGATGCTACCCTACCACACACTGGACTGCCTGGCGATGCAGCCATGAGTCCTTCTGCTGGCATACTAAAGCAGGCCACTGTCATGGACCAGGGAACTCGACCCATATATCTTGACGCACAGGCGACGACACCCACAGATCCAAGAGTATTAGATGCCATGCTTCCCTTCTTCACTGGCTTATACGGAAACCCACACTCGCGGACACACGCCTACGGTTGGGAAACAGATAAGGCGGTGGAGGATGCACGAAAACACATCGCAGATTTGATTGGTGCCGACCCGAAAGAAATCATCTTCACGAGCGGTGCTACGGAGAGTAACAACATGAGCGTAAAAGGCGTCGCACGTTTCTTCAAAAAGGGTGGTAAGAAGAACCACATCATCACAGCACAAACCGAGCACAAGTGTGTGCTTGATAGCTGTCGACATTTGCAAGACGAAGGATTTGACGTTACGTACTTGCCCGTGCAGTCGAATGGTCTCATCAGCATGGAAGAGCTGGAGAAGTCGATCAGGCCCGAGACCTGCCTCGTATCTATCATGACTGTCAACAATGAGATTGGTGTTGTGCAGCCCATCGAAGAGATCGGCAAGCTTTGCCGAAGCAAGAAGATCTACTTCCACACCGACGCAGCACAAGCTGTCGGAAAGATTCCCCTCGATGTCAACAAGATGAATGTTGACCTTATGTCTATCTCTGGCCACAAGATCTACGGACCGAAGGGTATTGGCGCATGCTATGTGCGAAGACGGCCGCGTGTCAGAATCGATCCCATCATCTCCGGTGGTGGACAGGAAAGAGGACTTCGATCCGGAACTCTAGCACCTCCGCTCATCATCGGCATGGGCGAAGCTGCTCGAATATGCAAAGAAGAGATGGAGGTAAGTGCCAAGAACCCTGATTCACGACGACATTCCTTTCCGCGCATCGAAATGATTATTCGCTTTAAACATGCATGGCTTTCTGAGCGCGCTTTGACCGGCGCATGGCTTGCTGAACGTAGCAGGGAGATATGATCCTCTTGTTTCACACTCGCTCTCAATCATCAACATTTCTGTGTAGAGCTTCTGCTAACACACTCGCAGTACGACAGCAAACGCATCGGGGCCCTCTCGAAGAAGCTAACCGACGGCCTCCTCGCCATGGAACACACATCACTCAATGGTGATCCCAGCCGACATTACCCTGGCTGCGTCAACGTCTCCTTCGCCTACGTGGAGGGTGAATCCCTACTGATGGCACTAAAGGACATCGCCTTGAGCTCCGGCTCAGCGTGCACATCAGCATCACTGGAACCATCATACGTGCTTCGAGCACTAGGAAACTCTGACGAGTCTGCACACAGCTCTATTCGCTTCGGTATCGGACGTTTCACAACGGACGCAGAAATCGACTACGTTCTCGATGCCGTAAAGAACAGAGTCACATTCCTGCGCGAGCTGAGTCCTCTTTGGGAACTTGTCCAGGAAGGTGTGGATTTGAACACTATTGAGTGGTCGCAGCACTAGATTGATCCCAGAGCATTGAAACGATATCCAGTTTGTACAGTCCATCACGGCGCTGGCGCATGGGGAGAAGCACATGATCACGACAATGCCACCAGAAATATCAATATGTATAGTGTATAAAGTATGAGGGAATGAGACAACCTTCTCTAGTCCTCTGCCACAGTCTTCTCGACGCTCGAATTCACTTCGTCCCGGGTTTTAATTCTTACTGTTTGTGAAATCTCCCAGATCTCGTCAGATACAGATCTAGAAAGGGATTTGTCACACCATCACCGAAGAGCCACTCCCCTTGTTGCTATGCATAAATTCATTGTAAAAGTTCACACCAATTGTGCCTGTAATATGGGGTATCTAAGATAAAAATATCACAAAAACAACGCGCTCGCTCGCTCAAAGTCTCATGCTCTGCTGTACATCCATGCATGCGAGTCCATTCTTCATTTACTCGTCCAATGTCACAGAGATTCCACAGTACTGCCATACTAAGTCCGCCTTCAATTACAGCCCGATCATACAATTTTCCGCCAACAATCTAGGCCTGCATCGGCTGGGCATACGAATCCGCAAAGCCAGCATGCATCTCATTCTCCAGTCTTCTCTTCAAAATCTGATCAGCGACATCCGTGTCTTCGGCGTGAATGTCAGGATCGTTGAGCGCTTCCTCAATATCGTCGACGTGCCAGCCGTGGGTCATTTCCATGTGATAACCAAGCTCATGTTCTTTGGTGAAACGCATCTGACAGCCACGAGATGGTGCGAGGAGGCACGCGAAAGGACGTCGTTGTTCGTAGCCGTAGCCTGTGATTAGGGAGAGTGTCTTGTTGTACTCGGTAGCAGCTGGAATGTCGTCCATTTCTACGTCGTTCTCGTCCATGTCAGTCTTTGGTGCTATCTTTTTCGGATGTTTCTTGCTCTTCAGGTTGGTAGGCTTCAATCCCATATGCTGAGTTCTGACGTGACCGATGAGGCCTTGCTTTGTGACGACAGCCAAACCGCAGCCGATGCCATTCCAGCCCTCGACTTTGTTGCAGCCGCTGAGATCAAACTCGCCGCAGACGAACTTCTTCTCCTTGGTATGCGCGCTCTTAATGTGCTGATCGACGTTACCCTTCTTCGTGAAGCCAAAGTCCAGTGAAGACCGGATACAGCCTTCATACGGGCATACGTGTTTCTTTGGTGGCTTAGCTGCTGCTGCGATATCGGGATCTCCTGAATGCACAATGTCCATGTGCGCAGAAAGATCCTTGGCACTCCTGCATTTCTTGCCGCACTGCGTGCAGGTAGGTGGGTGGACCAGGGTGTTGTGGCGCTGCAGATCGTGATACGTTGGGAAGCTGACAACGTAGGTGATGGGTGTCTGGGCTGGTGTGGGTTCATTGAGCGTGAGGGAGGCGAACATGTCCTGGTCGAGATCTTGACCTAGAAGATCTTCTTCTGTCGGCAGGAAATCAGCGTCAAGCTCATTACCGATGGGCATGAGCTGGTCGATTGGCGGCTGTCCTGCCATCGTGCAGATCTCACACCAATATTTCGGAGCTTCATGAACTCGTGCCTGGTGCCCGCGTAGCTGACCAGGAGTCGCAAATGCTTGACCACAGATCTCTCCATCCGGCAATTCACGCTTGCATAGATACGATTCTTCTCCCAAATGAACTTTTTTGATATGACGTTGAAGGGTCTCTTGCTTCCGGAACACCTTCCCACAGCCTTCCCAGCTGCACGTAGTCTCATCTTTCCCTTGGTGCCTTGCAATGTGCCGCTTCAGCTTCGTAGCAGATGGAAAAGTAAGGCCACACGGGGCGCGTGACTGAGTCTGATCATTGTAGACTTCGTACTCGCAGATGAAAGTGCTCGGGCCATGCCTGTCCTTGACATGCCGGTTGAGGTGTTCTATCTTGTAGAAGCTCTTGTCGCAGTCAACTTCGGTGCATGCGTAAGGCCTCTCGCCAGTGTGAGTGTTGATATGAGCCTGGAGACGAACGGGTCGATCGAAAGCCTTGGTGCAGCCTTCAAAGGGGCATTGATACCGCTTCGCACGTGGCTGACTTTTGCTACGCGCACTCGATGCTTCGGTCAAGGGAGTTTCGGTGTCGGCAATCGTGTCAGTGGCAGTGGCAGTGGCGGCGGCATCGCTCTCTGCAAAGGAAGGAACATCAGATGCGATGAAGGACGAAGCGTCGTCGATATCATCGTCGTATCGTACTCGCTTCTTGCGGGGTGAGATGTCGACGTGCAACTCGCCCAGAGGAGTGCTGATAGGAGCACTACGCTTCCGCTTTGCTGGACTGTGCACCATTGTTGCCGTGGAGCAATGTGAGTGTGCATCTGAAGAAAGTAAGCCAGACTTCCGTCGGCGATTTCAGACATAAATTTAGAGTTCTGTGGAGGTCGGCAGGGCTGGGCCGCGTCTGAAGCTTCCCTGCATCGAAAACGCGATCCTTGTCTTGCCGTTCTTTCTTTGATCGCAAGCAACAAAACAACACCTTGCGCGCATCCATCTGACGTACCGAGATCAGCCTCATTGTCGACAATCTCCCTACATAACAGCAGACAAGATGGAATACGAGGGCGGCGAAGACGATATGGTCGAATATGGCAACCTCGAGTATGCGCCTTCCGAGCGGGCATGCGGTCGCAGGAGACTGACATGTCCACAGAGATGTCGAGGATAACTTGATCGAAGAGCAGGAGTTCGAGGAGAATTGGGATAATGGTACGCGCGCTCGGTTTGATATGAACATGCCTGTAGACTGGGTCGCGGCGCGCATTATCTTCGCTACAGCGTTTCTGACTGGGATTAGGCGAGGACGGCGAACCACAGCAGCAGCAGCAGTTGAACAGCACTGACTATGCCGATGCGAACGCGAACAATATAGTTCCGAGCGGTGAGCAATCAGGCGCCAATACAGTCAAGGGTGTGAAGAGCAAAAAGATCGCCAACGAGAAAAGGACTACAACGCCGTATATGACCAAGTACGAGCGTGCAAGAGTATTGGGAACACGAGCATTACAGATAAGGTATGGTTGTTAGGGGGTCGGGGCTCGCGCAAAGCATACTGAATCGCTTTCACAGTCTTGGTGCTCCGGTACTGGTCGACGTAGAATCCGAGACCGATCCGCTCCAGATTGCTTTGAAGGAGCTCCGTGAGAAGAAGATTCCGCTGGTAGTGAGGCGGTATCTTCCAGATGGCTACTACGAAGACTGGACCTGCGAAGAGTTGCTCTAGAATATGATCCCATCGGCCAAGGACATCTGGCGAGCGGCCTCCGCAAGGCCTCCAATTAGTATCGATTGCTTCCACCACGACTATAAGAATGCGCTACGTTATGCTCAGCCGCCAAAAAAGTTCGCGAGCGGCTCTTGAGCGGAGCTCGCTCCAACCTCTTCCGGGAACCCTGCATCTGGCCTCGTCACGATACACGTCAACCAGGACTGAAGTTCTTGAAGCACTCCGCGATTTTCCGATCAGCAGCTGCACAGCAGTGAGATTTCTCTGGCCACTATGGTCAAACAAAGTGCTGCGCCCTTCACGCAAAACTTGGGCTGTCGTGAAGTTGGAGGCGAGGCATGGAATGAGCATTGCAAGATTCGTGCTGCTTGGTTCCTGAGCGGAAGAGTTCTGGTTCATGCAGCGTGCTCGGGAACTATTGCCCTTTCTCGATATTCCTTCCCTCCATGCGAACCAGGGACGTCACAAAGTTCTCCACCACGAATCACCCCTCACTACTGACCTTTCAGTCGCAGAATTTCTAGCAGAACACTTGTATGCAACTGATACTAGAACAAGTCTCTTCCTGTTTCTGTCGCAAAAGTTCCATCTTTTCTACTCGACTTACGCTCCGACAGTACAGCAACATGGCATTCGAAACGCAATCAACCATCAACAACTTCGGCGGCAAGCTGCTCAAACTTCAGCACAAGGTATACTATGGCATTAAACGTTTTGATTGAGAAAATCGCTAACTGGTTCTTCTTGACAGTCACAAGTGCTTGGCTGTGATATGAAGCTCAATCTCTACCTCCCACCCACCGCGAGCTCGTCGAAACCAGCACCCGCCCTCTTCTACCTCGCAGGCTTGACATGTACTGGTGACAACGGTGCAGAGAAAGGCTTCTTCCAGAACAAGGCTTCGCAAAAGGGCATTGCAGTGGTATACCCTGACACGAGCCCACGAGGGTTGGGCATTGCGGGCGAGGACGATGCATACGACTTTGGCTCAGGCGCAGGCTTCTATGTAGACGCCACAAAGGAGCCATATTCGAAAGGGTACAAAATGTACAGCTACATCACAAAGGAGCTGCCAGAAGCACTCTTCAACCACTTCAAGGAGCTCGATGGAAACAGAGTGTCAATCTTCGGGCACAGCATGGGAGGTCACGGAGCACTCACACTCTTCCTAAAGAACCCAGGAAAGTACAAGTCGGTCTCCGCATTCGCACCAATCTCGAACCCATCGAAGTGCCCGTGGGGCGAGAAGGCTTTCGGCGGATACTTTGGTGACAGCGACAAGTCGAAATGGGAAGAACATGATGCGACTGAACTCATTGCGAAGTACCCAAACGACACAGACATCTACATCGATGTCGGAACCGGCGACAATTTCTACAAGCAAGGTCAATTGCTGCCAGAGAACCTGGAGAAAGCAGCGAAGAGTGCAGGAAAGAAGGTGACTGTGAACTATCGCGACGGGTACGATCACAGCTATTTCTTCATCTCCACATTCGCCGACGACCATGTAGAGCACGCCGCCAAGTACCTGCTTGCGTAGTGAGTGGACTTTCTCCGACATAGCAGCTGCGTTTGAGCGCAGGCTGATGGATTGCTCCTACAGCGACAACCCAACAAGGGAACGGCAAAAGTTGTAGATGACTGTAAACGCAAGGATCATGGGTCGATAGATGAGACTAAATAGTCACAACGTACGAGTTGAAGATGTACAAATACTCGAACTCCACTATAAGCAACGCCTTTGATCCTGCCCGTGCGATGGTGTGGCTATTGGGAATTCCTGAATTTGTCTAAGGCTTAGTATACTTAATGCGGGTAAATACTCAAATGGTATACATTGGAATAGTAATTACTAAAATAGGAAGAGGCTTACTCGGATAGAATACATTAGTATAGGAATTACTTAGATAGTAAAGATTAGTATAGTAATTACTTATATAGTACTTTTGTTACGATTATAGCCTAGTTAGCCTATTCACGGGCCTAGTTAGCCTATCTAGAGTCGAAATAGGCTAAGAAGGGCTAGGGCAGCCCGTCTTAGCCTATAGGTATATATCTTTTCTCTAGATATCTCTCTTTCCTTTCTTCTTTAGTAATTCGAGTAGTTCTAATCGAGTACTATATACTACGTAGCCTATATCTCTTTTATATACGAATTGCTCTTCTAAAGCGTACTACATAGTACTTAAGATAGTATAGAAAAAAGTAAAGGCCTTAGTATCTAACCTAGTTAGCTAAGAAGATAACTAGGAAAACTTTCCTAATACTAAGTAGAACAATAATTCCTCTACCCTAGCTAACGACTCGCTAGGGGATACTATCGATAATAATAAGGAATAGGGCGACGCTAAAGAGAACCGTAACGATAAGGTCCTAGTAGTCTAGCTCTAGTACGAAGAAGAACGGACTAAATAGACTAAGTAGCGCCTCGAGTTAGTCTATCTTAGGAAAAGAATAGCCGATATAGCTTATAAAGCCTCCCTCCTTGCGGAGTAAGGGAGTATTTAACTAGGTATAGCCTCCGCTATACTACCCTCTATATCTATAGGATCGGCTATTCCTAAGGTAAGGAATCTCTATATATTCGAAGGTAAGGGACGTATAGACTACGACTACTAGGTTACCGACTATAACCGTATCTTTAGGTAGGCCCCTTATATCTATTCTATAGAAGAAATAAAAGTAGACCTAGCTAAAGAATAGATAGAAAGGGAGTAGTAAGTTAAATAGAAGCGATATACTAGATATTCGGGCCCTAAGGAGTATATCTAGGAAAAGATAAAATAGGTAATACTAGACTCTATAGGGACGAAAGAGGAACGCTACTAATTAGCCCTAGATAGGCTAAAGTAGGCTAACTAGGGAAATCGTATCCTATCCGAGCTACTAGACTATATAAAGATCTAGTAGGATAAGGTCGAAGAGGACTACTAGGACTATATAATATACGACTTTGTAGTAGCTATAGATAGGAAGATCCGCTATTATATCGAGGTAGGCTAATAGTACTTCTAAATACTAATCGAAGTAGAAGAGATAGCGAATACCTACTACTACTTACTAGAGAACGAGCGTAGGTCCTATAGGGATAAAGACCGGGATAATAAGAAGCACGGCCGCTCCGACTTAGATAATAGTACTACTAGCTTAGCTCTAGACAAACTATCTAGAGGCTCGGGAGGTCGTAGCTAAGGTAGGAAGGGCCGAAGCTCTCTATAAAGGCGCTAGAGCGCCCTTAGTAGATCCGAGAAGGATAAAGAAGTCCCTTAGTACTAGTACTATAGTAAGATAGGCTATAAGAAGCCTTAATATCCTATCTATAATCTAGAATCGGGAAAAGACAAACCCGCCTAGTAGCCCTCCTAGCTATAGTAGGCTAGGTTATTTATACTAAGGAGTAAAGGAGGAGCGCGAAGCCCGGTAGACTAAGAAGGGTCGACCGGGACTAGTTTTAGTTAATCTAACTAGATATTAAGCTATAGTAGGGCGAAAACTCCTATACGCTTAGAGGGCTTATCGATTACGGCTCCTAGACTAATATCTTAGATAGTATAGTAGCTAAAGAGGCTAGCCTTACCCTAAGTAATATAGACGCTAAGCGGTATAAGATCCTTAATAGCTAGTCGCTAGCTATAAGTAGTAAATACTATATAACCTACGAAGTATTAGATACGAGCGATTAGTAGTAAGGCTATATAGACAATTTCGCTATCGGAAGGATCTATAGCTTTAATATCGTACTAGGGATATCCTAGTTAGAACGATAGAACCCTTCGATTAACTTTATAGCTAAGATAGCTATCTAGAGGAGAAAGGGGGCCCGTAAATAGCGTGCCTACGCTATATCGGATCCTTCCGACTTCTCGAAGGCTATATTAGATAAGGATACGCGCCTCTTCGTAATATCGATAGTTAAGACGGACTAAGACGACCCGAATAGCCTCCTACTAGAGTATAAATACCTCTATAGGATATTCGAGGAAGGGGACGCGTCCCTACTTCCCGATTACGGCCTATATAAGTTATCTATTAACCTAATAGAGAGCAAGACTCCTCCTTATAATCCGTTATATAATCTTTCGGAGACTAAGTTAGTAGTCTTAAGGAAATACCTCGATAAATACCTCGAGAAGGGCTAGATCCGCCTATTAAAGTCCCTAGCGGATACTAGTATCCTCTTTACTAAGAAGAAAGATAGTAGCCTATAGCTACATATCGACTATAGGAGCTTAAACGCTATTATAGTAAAGAATCGGTACCTATTGCTCCTTATATAGGAGTCCTTAGACCGTCTCGCTAATACTCGGGTCTTTATAAAGCTCGACATTCGAGATGCCTACTATAGGATCCGTATTAAGTAGGGGGACGAGTAGAAGACCGCTTTCTATATAAGATGTAGATACTTCGAGTATACTATAATACTATTCGGGCTTACAAACGCCCTAGCGGTATTCTAAAGCTATATCCTTAGCGCCTTGTTAGACCTAGTAGATACAATCTATATCGTCTATTTAGATAATATCCTAATATACTCCTAAAATCTAGAGGAATATATCCGATACGTTACTACTATTCTCGAGAGGCTCTAACGCTATAAGCTATATATAAAGCTTAGTAAGTACGAGTTTAATAGGGACCGGATTAGGTTCCTTAGCTATATAATTATCCTAAATAGGATCGAAATAGAGCTAGGAAGGATCGTAACGATTAGAGAGTAGCCCGAGCTAAGGAGTATAAGGAATATACGTATCTTTATCGGGTTCGCTAACTACTACTAGCGCTTTATTAGGCACTTCTTCTAGATAGCCGCCCCGCTAAATCGTTTAATAGAGCGGGGGCCTAATATAGCTAAGGATAGACGGAGGTAACGTAAGGAAGAGTCGTAGCGGCTTACCTTAGATATAGAAGTAAAGTTAGTATTTAACTAGCTTAAGGAGGCGTTCTATATAGTCCTAGTTCTAAAGTACTTCGATCTATTCTAACTAATTAGGATCGAAACGGACGCCTCGACCTATACTATATCGGACGTTATAATATAATAGTATAAGTACGAGGACAAGACGTACTAGTTCCTAATAGCCTTCTTCTTATAGAAGATTAATAGTGCGGAAAGGAACTACGATATCTACGATAGCGAGATACTAGGGATAGTTAAGTACTTTAAGTACTAGAGGTACTACTTAGAAGGCGCGTAGTACTAAGTAGAGGTCGTTACGGACTATAATAACCTTAAATGGTTTATAACGACTAAGGAGCTTATAAGGCGTTAGGTTCGTTAAGCTAAGTAGCTCTCTATCTTTAACTTCTATATCTCGTATTACCTAAGAAGGGAAAATAGGATAGCTAATAGGGCTAGTAGGTACCCTAACTATATAGATATTAATTATCCTAGTCGCTAGGTAAGCGAAGAGGACTTACGAACTCCCCTCGAGAGGTTATAGAGGTAACTCGTAGATAGGGAGCCCTAGGATAGGTCGATAAGGATCGTCTTAGTACGAGGAGGGCTAGAAGGAGTCGGCAAATCCTTCGTCTACCTCGCTAGTATAGCTAAGGTCGGGAAGGTATAGGATAGCCTTACGAATACTATTCGGATAGTACTAGGGACCGACGCTAAGGCGATTAGGGTTAGGATAGCTCTCTAGAATAGAGACGAGCTATAATAGCTATAGCTAGCGTAGTAGAAGGAATCCTAGGGATTCCTCTTCTACTAGGACGCGATATACGTACTAGTAGGCCTACTTCGCCTAGAAACCCTCTAGCTCTACTACGACGATCCTATATTAGGGTACTTTAGGTTCGAAAGGATCCTATAGCTAGTATAGAGAGGGTACTACTAGCCTAAAGTTAGGTACTATATTAAGGATTATACGCGTAGCTATAAGGCGTATATCTAAGTAAAGCCTCGGAGGCACTTGCCCTATAGGGTATTATACGCTAAGAAACCCTCTAAGGCGCTATAAGAAGATCTAACGCTCGACTTCGTTATAGATCTACCTCCGAGTACCGTTCTAGGCTAGACCTACGATAGCGTCCTCGTTATAGTAGATAGATACTCTAAGATAGCCTATTATGTCCTATATTAGAAGGAGATTACCGCTAAAGGGCTAGTAGATATCTTCTTAAGGGAGGTAGTCCGTCTATATAGTATCCTATAGTCTATTACGTCTAATCGGGAACCGATTCTTACCTCTAAGTTCTAGAGTAGTCTCTACTACTATATAGGGATCCGTAGGGGCCTTAGTACGGCCTACTATCCCTAAACGGATAGCTAGACTAAGCGTTAGAACTAGACGATAGAGCAATACCTACGTATTTACTATAACTTCGAGTAAGACGACTAGGTACGCCTTCTAAGCCTAGCCGAGTTTGTATATAACGATAGTTAGTATATAGTAACTAGGGCAACTCCCTTCTAGACGTATAATGTCTAGGACCCGCGCTATACTAAGTAGCCCGAAATACCCTAAATAGAGGGGAAGGCGCCCTAAGCTAAGGTACTTATAGCTAGAGTAAAGGATATTTAAGACGGCCTAAAGGCTCGGCTAGAGAAGGCGAAGGAATATTAGGCCCGATAGTACGATAAAGGACGGAAGCCTAAAACCTACGCCGTCGGCGACTAGGTATACCTTAACGCGAGATTCCTCGATATAGTCCGCTAGTCGAAGAAGCTAGACTATAAGTATATAGGGCCCTTCCGAGTATAGAAGGTAGTTATTAAAGCGGCATATCGCCTTAAGCTACCTAAGGGCTTTAATATATATCCTACGTTCTACGTATCCCTCCTCGAGGACTATCTCGAGCTAGAGGTAACCTAAAGGGACTAGGAGGACCCTCCCGAGGTATAGATAAGCGATCTAGATATATATAAGGTCGAAAGGATTATCTAGAAGAAAAGGGGACCTAAGGGGAAGTAGGAATACCTTATATCCTAGAAGGGGTATAACTGTATAGGGAGGAGGAGAATACCTAGGAACCGGTAGAGTATCTAAGCAAGGTAGCTCTTAAGGCGTTCGCTAGATAGACGGAGGATTAGAAGAGATCTCGAAGGAACGTAAGTACGAGGTAGTACCTACTCCTAACGCTAATAACGTATACGCCGCCGTAAAGCGTTAATATAGTATAGATACGAGCCTTTCCGGTACTAAATATACTCTCCTCTCCCTACTATAGGATAGTAGCCTTAATACTTAGTAATACGTACCTAGAACGGGACGGAATAGGGCGAAGCGAGGTTATATAGACGAACTTAAGGTTAATTAACCTCGTTTAATTATATTCGGGTATACTTAGCTAACTCCTTACTTAATAAAACGCAAACGGCCTAAAATAGACTAACTAGAGGCGACTAGGACTATTAACCTAAGACTCGACTTATACTAAGTAGGTATATAGGCCGTCTCGATATAAAAGGGTCCTACTAGGCCCTAAAAGAGTCCTTATCTACCTACCGGCCGCGAAAGATCTTATAAGGGGTTAGGAACTCCCTAGATAGATCGTTAGCGCTTAGCGACTTCTTTACTAGCTCTATAAGAGCCGTATAGGCCTCGCTAGTAGGTATACGACCTAAACCGCGCTAAAATGCCTTAACTTAACCTATATATAGTTAAAGGCGGATAGTTAGGTCCTTCGCGACCTCCTTCTAGTCTCTCTCGAGCCCCTTTCTCTTCTTTTAAGACGAAACGTACCTATTTCTAATACGCTTACGCTTCTTAACGGGAGTCTAATTAAATAGGGTTAGCTAGGGCTAAAAGGGGTCGAAGGGATCCGTATATATCCTAGTAGCTATATTACGCTCTATCTCCTCTTTTATTATAGTATTATAGTCCTTTTAAGGACCTAAGAGAGGTTAGCTAAGGTAAGCTAGAGTAAAGGGGATCGAAACGGACTAGATATATTAAATTCGGCCTTACCTATATAAGTATAGAGGTTACCGGTACCCTCGAAACGTAGATACTTCCTAGGGAGTACTAGTTAGCGTAACTCGATCCTATACGAGCTAATACGTACTTCTTAACCTTCTCGTAGACCGATATATAAGCTTAGTAGGCCTCTCGGGCCTTCTTTTCGTTAGTTAGGGCGTCTAGGGCCTCCTAGCGTAACTAGTTAGCCGCCTTAATAGTAGGCTTATACTCTATAGGAATCTAGACGCAAGTTAGCCCTATTCGAGCTATCTCGAGCCGAAACGACTTACTTAGAAGTAGCCTAAGCTATAGGAGGTATACTTTAGATAGTCGAAGTACTTAGTCTTATTAGTAAGGTCTTCCTTATAGTTAGATAGGTTAATTTAGGGATATATAGCCTTAAGAAGGCTAATATAGCTTCTACCGGTATAGCCCTATATAACATTAGTATAGTTAAGGCATGGATTACTATTAAACTTTATATAGGTAGCTATTAGGCCGAAACGGTCTAAAAGGACTTAGAATAATATAAAGGCGACTAGCGATAACTAATAAGGGCGCTACTACTAGAAGAAGGGGGGCTACTATACCAAGTTAGCCCGAACCGCCTTAAGAAGGATCGAATATAGCTTGCTCCCTCTAGCGCTAGATATAGGGGATAGTAGAGCGGTAGTATTAGAAAACATACCTAGAGGATATATATTATAAAAGAGACTAATTTAAATAGACTTAGATAGCTTAAATCCCCGCGGCGGTACGGCGATAGCGTTATCGCTACCTAAGTAAGCTTTTCGAATATAGTAAGGTTTACTTTATATATAATAATAGACTATAAGTAAAGTTTTCTATTTCTAGCCTCTAGGACGTAGGCCTATAGAGGGGAGGGGGCAATGTTACGATTACGGCCTAGTCGGCCTATTTACGGGCCTAGTTAGCCTATCTAGAGTCGAAATAGGCTAAGAAGGGCTAGGGCGGCCTATCTTGGCCTATCGGTATATATCTTCTCTCTAGATACCTCTTTTCCCTTTCTTCTTTAGTAATTCGAGTAGTTCTAATCGAGTACTATATACTACGTAGCCTATACCTCTTTTATAACTTTCTACTTTCTATACTATAAGTAAGTACTATCTTTCCTTCTATATCTTTACTTCCTATATTATAGAGAAATAAGGAAAATACTATTTTACTTTCTATATCTTCCCTAAATCCTTATTTATAATACTAGATATTTAACTAACTATATAGAGAAAAGAAAAGGATTAATAAAAGATAGGAACTTAGTCTAAATAAGTAGAAGTAGAAAACTTCTAGATAGTAGAATAGATTTAGGATAGGGAATTTAAAGGACTTATATAGAAAATAGATATTTATAAATTATAATAGTCTATTTATACTATAAGGTATAATAGAATCCTTCTACTAAAGGAAATATATCTCTTATAGAAATAGATCCTATCTAAGTAATTACTATACTAATATACTAATCTAATTCTATTCTAGTAGTTACTATACTAGTATATACTATTTAAGTATTTATCTAGTATACTTAGTTATAGCTTAGTTATTAGCTTTATATACTTTAACTTATATTACTTCTTAGACTTAGACTCTTTATAGTTAATATCTAATATAAAATATATCTATATACTTTTACTCTTTATTACTAACTAATAAAGAATTAAGAGAAATAGTAAAGTAAATTATATAGTAGCGATAGTAAGATTAGGTAGATAGTAAAGGGAGTATATTAATAATATCTAGAAATTACTATACTATTAGTCTCTTATCTATTCTTTAGCTTTATCTACTATTAGTAATAATCTTATAGCGGTAACGAGGTTTGTTACTAGCGTTGCTAGCTACTTACTTACTCCCTAGTAGTTAGTGTATTGCTATAACGTGGTTTTAACGTCATTTTACAGGACCCGCGTACTAGCGAACACCCGCCTAGGTAGCCAGAGAACTGGCGTAGCATCTACATTCCAAAGAAATGCCTTTCCCGCGATAACATTGACTAAACAATTACCTTGCGCAGTATCGCCGTCGCCGCCATGAATATCCTCCTCTACTACTCTCTCGCCATCTACCTCTCCGCAGCGACAGCAGCCGCCGCGTCATCATCCAAAGACTCCGGCAAAGAAGAGAACAAGCCATGCACAATTACGTCTCCAACCACCGGCTCATTCTTCGACCTTACCGGACTCCAAATCCAAGATCCCTCGCAAAGCAAAGCCAAACATCCGCGCGACTACAGTTGGAATGCCACGGGTTATGATATCGGATATAACTTTACCATCAACTTCTGCGGGCCTGTTGTTGAGCCCGTGGAAGATGTTGTGGGCGTTGAGAAGAATTTGTGGAGGAATGTGAGCGCGTATTATAAGCAGGGGGAAAAGGTATATTCTTTGGGGTGAGTGTATGCGCGGTGAGAGAAGGGATGGACGGCTAGCTGACCGGAGGGTGTAGGCAGCAGAACTCGGCATTGGTGATGAGAGGGAGGAAATTGGTCTTGAATTACACTGATGGGTCACCATGCGATTCGGCAGGATCCAAGAGATCGCATATGGTGGAAGATCTTATGGCACGAGAGATTATCGATGATGGTGACGACGACAAGAAGAAAGATGACGATCATGACAAGAAAGACTCGAAGAAGCCCTCAGGACGGACGAAGAGCACTGTAATCAGTATGCTATGCGACAAAGATCCACTGGCACCTACGCTCCAGCTGAGCTTTGTCGGAACGATGGATGAATGCACGTATTTCTTCGAAGGAAGGTCAAATGCAGCCTGCGCGACAGCGAATACGACTAAGAGCGGTTCGCTGAATCCTTCGGGTGTGTTTGGTGTCATCGCAACGATTGCCATCATTGTATACTTTGTGGGAGGTTGCGTGTACAATCGTGCGGTACTACAGCAGAGAGGCTGGCAACAGGTGCCCAACTATAACATGTGGGCGAGCATATTTGGGTTCTTCAAGGTGAGAACACTGGGCTTGCATCGACCTTTGATCAATACGCTGACACTAAGTTCCAGGATCTCGTCATTATTTTGACTTCGTCTTGCGCGCGGTTCATGCCCTCGAGAAGAGGCTACAGTAGAGTCAACAATGGTTACGGAAATATGAACGGCCGAGGTCGTGCTAGAGGAGACAGTAGCGATGCCGAAAACCGGTTGATCGACGAGCTCAATGAAGAGTGGGAAGACTAGATTGCATTGGTTTGTTTTCTCATAGAGAATTGAGAACTGTTCATGAACACATCCGACACTGATTCCCTTTCATGAATAGCTGCCCGTTCGCTTTGAACGATGCCTGAACGCAAAATGCAGTCAACAGTAAAGTGACGACGAGATCTTTGCCATGGCTGATTCATACGCATTGAGAAAACGAGAGAAGTAATCCGCACAAGTTGTATAAGCTTCCCGAACGTCAGCATGGCATCAACAGAAGATGTATCAACATAAACTGTCCAGATTTGGTGCATTCGCGACATAAGCGAGAACCAATTGAGCAATGCTTTGGAAGCTCTGCTAGACTCGTGGAATGAATGCAGAGTCTCGCCGAGAGGTGATGCAGGACAGGAAGACGACGCTGCCGAGAATTCGCCAGGCGGAGGCGAGGTTGAAGGACTGTATCTCCTATCGATGAGTTTCTTCGCAGTTGAGAATAGGATGTCATGCTTTTTCCACTTTGATTTGCATGCTATGTACCTTAATCTTGATCTGTGTTCGCCTTCACAAGCTTGTGATACCTTCACATCTCCGAACCTGGATATTCGTGGTAATGACCAGGTCAGATTTGGCTTCAAAGTAGTCTTAGGTGCACAGACTGCCTTAGTACGCTGTTCCCCTTCGGGGGCTTTGCCGAAGGCAGTCTAGGGGAGCATCTAGGGGTTCTAGTAGACAGAACCCGGCTCTATAGTTAATATTATTAAAATAGCTAAGTATAGATAGTACTAAGAAGCCTAAAGCTATTTAGCTAGAAGTCTAGTAAGTAAAATAGTAGAAAAGTAACTTTCTATAGTAATAATTAATACTAAAGTTATAGGAGATTACTAGGGTATCTAGTAGTTAAATTTAGGTAGAGAGTAGTATATTTCTATAAGAATAATACTTTTTAAAAGCTTAAAAGGCTTTTAGATATACTAGAGATATAAAGTTTAAGCTAGAAAGTTTAATAATTAAATACTAGAAGTACGTACTTTAAGCTATAGGATTAAATATTAGAACTAAACAAAAAATATATATCTAACTCTAAGACTAAGGCATAAGTATCTATAAGTATATAAGATATAAGTATATCTCTCTAGAAATAGTAGAGTAACGATAGTTCTAAGAAAAGATATAGAGAGGAAGGGATCTAGCCTCTATCCCTAAGCTAGGCTAAGGGATAACCGATACCTAAACTATATCCTAAAGGTCTAAAAGACTAGCCTAACTAGCTAAAAACGAATAGAAATATATAGAAGAACCTCTAAACTCTTATAGATAATATCTATAAGGTACTAGAGTAACTAGACGCTTCCTAGGGCCTAGATTTTCTATTCCTTATCTCCCTCCTCTAAAGGGCCTAGACCTAACTCCTATACTAATTTAAGGATACTAATACTATTAATATCCTCTAAACCTACCTATAGATCCTCTAAATCCCTCTAAAGATACTAAATCTAAGAATATAGATATAGGCTATCTCCTAAGGCTAGCTAGCTATACTAAGTATATAGAGAATTCCTCTAGAAAGTTATATAATTACTATAAGGATAGGTTATAAGAAATCTAAAAGAGTAAGATAAAATAAAAGGCCTTACTAACTAAGAGATACTATAGGGACTTAAAGACTTATAGATAATTACTATTAAGAAACTTAAGAGTAGTAACCTAAGGATCTTTATAGTATCTAAATCTACTAAAGAAAAGCTAGTAAGTAAACTAGGATAGATCTAAAAGATACTTTCTAGTACTATAGTAGAGACTCTAATATACTAGATACTAGTCTATAGGCTATAGCTTTAGAACTATAGGACTTAATCCTAAGGACCTAAGCTATATCTATAAGATCTAGAAGGAGAATAGAAGGCTCTACCTAAATTTCAAGATATCCTAGATAGCCTAGCTAAAAAGCCTAAAGGCTAGAAAAGGAAAGATATACTCTTCTATTATTCTAAGTATATAGAGCTTAGTCTAAGTAAGAGAGGTAATATAGAAAGGCCTAGTATTATAAGGTATCCTTCTTACTATAGAGGAGTTTAACCCTAAATAGAGACCTATATAAGACTTTAAGTATAGACAATTTAGATATATTATAAAGTACTATAGAGCTAAATAGATATATAGAAAATACGTAGAACTATATTAAATAGATAAGTACTAGGGAATAATAAAGAAATATAGTAACTACTAAGGTACCTATATAGTATAGTTAAAAAAAACATGCCTAACTCCTAGGCCAAGGCGTAAGCGCCTATAAGTATAGGAGGTACAAGTATACCTCTCTAGGAATAAAATAGCGATAGTAGTTCCGAGGAAAGGTAGAGGGGGAAAGGAATCTAGCCTCTATCCCTAAGCTAGACTAAGGGATAACTAGTACCTAAACTAGGCCTTAAAGGCCCGAAAGACTAGCCTAACTAGCTAAAAACGAATAGAAATATACAAAAGAACCTCTAAACCCTTATAGACGATATCTAAAAGGTACTAGATACTCCCTAGGCCCTAGATTTCCTATCCCTCCTCTCCCTCCTCTAGTAGGCCTAGATATAGCTACTATACTAGCTAAAGGATACTAATACTATAAACATTCTCTAAACCTATATATAGAACCTCTAAACTATAATAAAAACATCCGAACTAAGAATATAGATATAGACTACCTCCTAAGGCTAGCTAGCTATACTAATATTACGATCTTAGCGACTTGTATATGAAACTTCAAATCACGTGACTTGGAAGCACGTGACCTAGGGTCACGTGATCCAAAGTCACGTAACTCGATGCCTAAGGTATCTACCGAGTAGATAAATAACCTCCTTTACGAGAGAGCTTCTCTCTCTTTCTTTCTTCTTTAACTCGTTATTAATTTAGATAGCCTCTTAATTAATATCTTAATAGAATAACGAGTTCCTTTATTACCTATAATAACGTCGTAGGTACTATCGTCTAGTAATACGAATAATTACGTTACCGGTAATTACTATCGTCCTCTTACGCCTCTCGTTATATAATAGCGCTAATAAACCTTATATTGTACTAAGACCTATATACTAATCTATATCGATTAAGTAAGCTATTTAACTATAGTAACGTCGCCGATTCGCTATAAATCCTTTAGCGCTATCTACTAATCGAGGTAGTAGCTCTAAGTACTATAGAGGAATAACTAGTATCTAGTTAAACGGTATACTAGAGCTACTACTATAGGGTCTATAACCTAGTCTTATAGATATCGATAGTATACTATAATAATCCCTACCTAGTAATTTCTAGGACTTCTAGTAGCTCTTTCGAGATTTAGATAAATAGGAAGTCTCCGAATATATATTCTAGTATATAACTAAGCTCTATTACTTAGTAGCTACTCTCCGATAGTAGTACTAATAAGAAGTAGAATCCCTCGAATAGATATAATATACTTACTATAAGACTAACGCTTATCTTAATAGCGAACTAGCGTAAGCTTACGCTAAAGTAGAACGCTAACGCTAAGCTACCGAATTAGTATACAATATCCTAAATATTGTATATTAGTAGCGTAACGACCTAGCTTAGCAAATAGTACGCCTACGATAGTAATAGTCCTTAGTAGAAGATATCGCTCGCTAAGTAAGCGAAGAAGCTACTTATATCCGCTACGATACTAAAGTATCCTTATTACGTAATCCGGATAGTAGCTAAGGACCTATACTAAACGATAGTCGACCCTTATTCTATCGTCTATTTAACGCCTATCTAGTACCTAAAGATACTATACTAGGAGGTAGTACCTACCGTTAATCTCGTACTACCTTCGACTATCTTAGCTACTTACGCTTCGGCTAACTAGAGGCTAACCCTAATAGTTATAATAGCCCCTTTAACGACGACTAGGGTTACGATCCGGAACTACGCTCTCGCGATCGACTAGAGCCTCTCTACCGCTCCTATTTTAGCTATAATTATAACGATAATAATAATAATAGTAGATATAGTAAGAGCGAGAAATACCTAGATCTAGAGAAATACGATAGAGACTATAAAAAGCTAAAGCCTTTCCTTACGGAGCTTACGATTAAGTTAATAATTAATAATAACTACTTTCCGATACTATAGGACTAGCTAATATATACGTATAGTCGTACTACTAGTAAGGCCTACTCGATAGTCTAGCTATACGTTCGCTACGATAATTAGGGTATAATTATAGATTTCGATAACCTCGATAACTTCCGTAACCTACTAGTTAATACCTTTAGTAATCCTAACGAGGTTACTACTACTAGCTATAAGCTAGATAACTTGAAATAGAAGAATAAGGAGTTCGCTTACTACCTTACTAAGTTTAATCGCCTTAACGCCCTACTTAGTTATAAAGGCCGAGCCTAAGTTAACGCTCTAAAGCGTAGATTATCTTCCGAATTAAAGGTAGCGCTTAGTAATATATATAATAAACCTACCGACTTCTTAGCGTTATATTAACGCCTAACTATTATCGATAACCGACTCTATTAGTACTATATAGAGAGTAGTCGCGATAATATTAAGCCTAGTACTAGTAGCGCTACTAATTAAAACCCTAACTCCTATAATAACTATAGTAATAATAACGCTAGCGTTCCTAATAACTAGTATATCCTATAAGGATATACTACTTCGTATAATAACTAAGAATAGTTTACCTCTATAGGTAATAATAATACTAGTACTACTACGACTACGACTACGACCGTTCGCGACCTAGACGCTATAGATCTCTCTACTACTCGGGATTAGGGTTAGGGTTAGGATTAGGGTTAGGGTAATCGTTATCGAGTAATACCTAAAGAGAGAGATTACTACTACTACGAGGACTTATATCGCTTCTATAGTAGTAACTACGTCTACTCTAATACTACTTATCTAGAGCTTATCCGCCGTATTTAGGGCTATAATAGTAACTATCTAAATACTAACGTCTCCGCTTTTAGTACCGCCGCTTCGACTAACCTACCTTCTACTAACGATAAGAATATCTATAGTAGCGACGAGGAGGAAAAAGTATAGCTCTTAAACAAAGTTACGTTTAAGAGCTTATACCGATAGAGTTACCTACAATTATACTATCTTTTCTAAAGAGCCTATACTATAATTATAGAAAGAAATATCGATAGTAGAAAGACTTAAAGATTAGTTTATTAGTATTATTAGGAAGTATTATATCCGAGGGCGACGATTAATATCTCGTCTTATATTATATCTTAATAGCTTATAATAAACCTTAGTCTAGTATACTAGATATAGGGTAGGGTACCGAACGTTAATTATTAGTAATAGTTAATTACGGTTATACCGGTTTATCTTTTATTAACTTATATTACGCATACTAATACTAGCTCCCTATCTATAACTTAAAGGAACCTCGTAGATTAACTACCTTCGATAGTAGTTTCGTAGTAGACGTTACTTAGTATACTAGAGCGATCCTCGATATTAATAGCTACGTCGAATATAGGGCCTTTTACCTTACTATATTAGGTTACTATCCTATTATTCTCGGCTAACTATAGCTTAATAAGTATAGTCCTCGTATCGACTAGAAGCTTAACTAGATACAATTCGACTCCGATTACTATAAGGAATAATATAACGACTTATATACTATTATCCGTACTTATAGCTTATCCGATTACGAAAACGACGATACGCCTACTTATACCGAGCCTATAGCAATATAGTATTATTAATAGTAGCTAGTTTACGACCTACTAGACGATACCGATATAGTAAGACTTACTAACTCGATATAGAAATATTACGTATAGCGTAATTGTCCTACGCGCTAGTTAGCGTCGACCTAGTTTCTAATTCTATCCTTACTTCCGTAACCGTTACTACCTCTAGTACAGTACTAGAAGCGCTCGCTACTACCTCTTATCTATATAGCTAGTATAACTATAGCTCCTATAAGCGTATAGGTCTTTAACTAGTAAACGAAGAAAAAGGATTTATTCGTATTCGCTATATCGCTATAGGATATAGAGAAAGAAATAGCTAAGAAGAAGTATATTAATCCTACCGATAAAGTCCCTTAGTACTACTATAGTAGGTTAATATTATTCTCGTAGGAAGACGTAAAGAAGCTACTACCGTATCGACCTAGATAGAACTACTATATCGATATTATCGAGGATAAGGAGACTATATATAGCCTACTCTATAGTATATCGTATAAAGAACTAGAAGTCCTACGTAACTATTTAAAGAGTAATCTCGATAAAGGCTTTATTTAAGTATCTACCTTATAGTACTTATCGCTAGTACTATTTATTAAGAAGCCTAGTAGGAGTCTATAGTTCTACGTAGATTATCGTAAGCTAAATAAGATTACTATAAGGAATAGATATCCGATCTTCCTAATCTAAGAGATACTCGATTAATTAAGTAAAGTAGTAGTATATACTAAACTCGATATTATCTCGGCGTTTAATTAACTCTATATTAAACCTAGCTACGAGTAGAAATAGCCTTCTGTACTCGTTATAGCCTCTTCGAATACAAGGTTATACTATTTAGGCTTTATAATATACTATCTACCTTCTAGTAATATATTAACGATATCCTCTAACCGTTCCTTAACGTATTCTATATAGTATATCTAGATAACGTACTTATCTACTCTAATTTAATCGAAGAATACTACTACTATATTCGTTAAGTAATAGACGTACTCCTTAAAGCTAGGCTATATACTAACGTATTAAAGTTAGAATTCGAGATAATAATAGTTAAGTATTTAGGTCTCGTTATTAGTACTAACGGTATCTATATAGATAACGAGAAGATCGAAGCTATACGTAACTAGCCTATTCCTACTAATATTAAAGATATATAGTCCTTCCTTAGCTTCGTAAACTTCTACTACTACTTTATCTATAACTTTACGTAAATCGCGAAGCCTATAGTCCTACTAACGTATAAGGATACGACTTTTATATAGATAGTAGTCTACTAAGACTTATTCGAGTAACTTAAAGCTATATTTATCTCTATTCTAGTATTAGCTTACTATAATCTAGACCTATCTATAATAATCGAGACTAATACCTCTAACTATATTACTACTAGTATTATATCTTAACTATATACTAATAGCGTATAGAAGCCTATTACTTACTTCTTAAAGAAGATAACTCTAGCTAAATATAATTACGAGATCTACGATAAAGAACTCCTTACTATTATTAAGGCCTTCGAGTTCTAGAGATCCGAATTAGAAGGTTATCGATTTAATAAAGAGCCTATTTATATTATTACTGATTACTATAACCTATAGTTCTATATATCTACTAAGTAGCTTAATCGTTACTAAGCCTACTAGAGCGAGTTCCTTAGTAGATTTAATTTCGAGATTATATATTATTCTAGTAAATAAAGAGCTAAGCTAGATTTACTTATATATTACTCTACCGACTTATCCTTATTAGTAGAAGACCTATATATTAAATATAACTATTAGCTTATATTAAAGCTATATAACCTAGTAGTAGACCTCCGAACCGCTATATATGAAATCTTCCCCTTAGGGTTAGGGTTAGGGTTAGGGTTAGGGTTACGTAACCCTAAGGTAAATGACTATAGATCTCGAAGAAACGGACGATTTTACGACTTTTATATTTCTTATAATAATAATAACCCTTAGGGCTAGGGTTAGGGTTAGGGTTAGGATAAACCTTATTTTGCGAAAGCCTATATCGATACGACGAGCGACGATATAGTTATATTTACTATAGAATCTCTTAGTACTAAGATCTTAATTAATACTAAGAATATTACTAAGCGAATTTAAGAAGCGTTAATTAAAGATATTCTCTTCTAATAGGTAAAAGGATACCTCTATAATAGATTAGATCCTTTAAATAATCTCCCTTTATTACCCTTAGACTATAAGATTAAATATAGTCTTCTATTCTACTATAACTATCTCTATATACTAGAAGCTAAGGAGATAGATAAATCGCTCTATATCGACGTTATCTATATATATTACGACTACTCCGCTACTAGGTACTCTAGTATTACGAAGACGTTCTATCTTATTAGCTATAGCTACTTCTAGCTACGAATATATAAAGATATAGAATAATATATTAGTATCTACTATACCTATCTCTAGACTAAGTTATCGAGGTAGATAAAACGTAGACTTCTTTAATCCCTATCTATACTAACTACTTAATAGAAGAGCGTAACGATAGATTTTATTACTAGCCTACCTAATAGCTCTAGCTATAACTTAATTCTTATCGTTATCGATTAACTAACTAAAATACGTTACCTTATACTATTTATATATAAGGAAGGTTACTTAAACGTATAAGTAGTTACTAATACCTATCTTACTTACGTCTAGAAACTTTATAGCCTTCTAGATACTATTACGTCTAACTAAGATACGTAGTTTATCTCTAAGTTCTAGAACTACTTATATAAGTATCTATATATTAAACGTAACCTATTAACCGCTCGTTATCTATAAACTAATAGATAGACTAAGCGCTTAAACGAAGTTATTAAGGGATACCTCTAGTTATACGTAAACTACGAATAAGACGACTAGAGCCTATAGCTTCCTATTTGTTAGGGGCTAGGTATATAGTAACGTATAGAATACCCGCCTAACCGATAATATAGTAGGTAGTAGAACTAATAAGTGCCTCCTAAAAGGATTACATAGAGCGCTAGGTTAAAAAGGCTATACGAGTTACGTGTATCTAGCGTGCGCCCCTAGCGCGCGCCGCTTAGTACACTTAGGGCTTAGTAAAGGACCTTACCTTATCGAGGTCCTTACAACTATCCCCTTTCTCCTAGTATAGCTATCCCTAGCTATAGACAAACCTAACTCCTCGTTAAGCTATCCTATCTATGTATTCCCTCGCGCCTCTAGCGCTTCGAATACGCTTAGCGTACGTTACTACCTTAGGTAGCTCGTTACTACGCGAAAACTCTTCGTTATTATATAGTAGAATTTTTATGTTTACTACTAGTAACGTT
>LFZO01000374.1:27976-77367 GCA_001578225.1 Pseudocercospora musae | reverse complement strand
TAGACTTATTAGAACTATTAGGGGCTAGGTATATAGCAACGTATAGAATACCCGCCTAACCGATAATATAGTAGGTAGTAGAACTAATAAGTACCTCCTAAAAGGATTACGTAGAGCGCTAGGTTAAAAAGGCTATACGAGTTACGTACGTCTAGTATACGCCCCTAGCGCGCGCCGCTTAGTATACTTAGGGCTTAGTAAGAGACCTTACCTTATCGAGGTCCTTATATCCTTACTCGACGTATATTTAAGATATTACTCTATAAGGGTTCTACTAAACGTAGTATAGACGACTAAGTCGTCTCCTTGCCCTCGATTATATAAGAGCTTTATACTCTTCCTATCTTTATCCTATTTAGTTCGTTCGATTAGTTTATTAGAGAGAATAGAAGAGACATCGAAGAGTTAGATTTCGTATTAGTATATACTACTATATCCTAGGAGGCTTCCGAATAGTATCGGTTTATTACTAATCTTATAAGTAATTAGCGTTCTTACTAGAAGAGTTAACGAACGAGTACGAGTATAAAGGATTCGGTCTAGTAGTATATCTTCTTCGTAACTATATATATTTTATATATACGTATACTATAGAAGTCTAATACCTTATATTTACTCTTATCTATATATCTCTAAGGTTCTAGTATAAAGCGAAGATATTTAGAGACATTATATAGACTAGGCGTCTATTAGAGCTACTATACTATAAATCGTCTTCTATATAATATAGTCGATATAAGTAAGGCACGTAGAACAAAGATAGTATAATACTCTATACTAGATCTTCTATTACGTTCCCTCTATTATTACTCTACCTAGGCTAATAGGATAGGCTAGTAATTCGTAGATAATTTACTACTAGATATATATCTATAAGGCTATCTAGTATCTTTTAGTATCTTTTAGCGACCTTTAGCAATTTTTACTAACTTTCGAGATATCTATTATTAATACTTAGTTACTCTAGTATCTACTATAGGTTACCTAGAAGGTTTCCTAGTAACTTTTAGTAACTTTTAGTAACTTTTAGTAACTTTCCGAATACGTATCGTTAAGACTTAGTTAGATAGGTATCTACTATATTGTACTTAGAACTTTTTCTATATAGTTAATATATTTAGTAACTCTTCTCGATACCTAGACTATTACCTTCTATATACCCTAATTGTCTACCGCTATATACCTATCCTCTAGTTTATTTAGCGACCTTCGGTATCTTTCTATATCCTTTATAAACTTTTAGTAACGTTTAGAGGCTTTTAGTAGCTATAAGTCTAGCCTATTCGGTATCTACCTCTCGAATAGAATATTCTACTAATATATCTATTTTCGAAGCCCTTAACTTTCGTTAACGATATCTATAGTTACGTAGTTACTACTATGTCTTTTCGAATATTCGCTAATATACTATAGGTCGAGTTATAGATTATAGCCTATAACCTATAGGCGTATTTCAATTACGATAACGTTAGCTTCGAGAATAAGGTATAGTACGAGGTAACTAGTTATACGAAGTAGCAAGTTATAATAACTACTACCTAAGTTATACGCTATTCTACTATACCGGATACTAGGCTTTTCTAGCGCTAGTATAATCTAGCCTCTCTCTTAGATACTAGTAATATCTATCTCTCTCCTAGTATTAACTCTACTAATAGGATTAGTATATAGATAATACGTACGATTATTACGGATACTATTAAGTCTATATATAGTAGAGCGATCGATATAATATTCTATACTAAATAGAGGTTCTATAGTAGTATATATACGTATCCGACGAAGCTAACTATCGATATTCTATCGGACTATTCTTATATAGAAATTATATAATACGATTTAATACTATTTAACGAGGATACTACTAAAGGTATAGTCTAGATATATACTACTATATTCTAGACATAGTTCGGATTTAAAGTAAACCTAGATTCCCTCTCTAATAAACTAGATAACTTTAGTAATAGTCGACTATATCTTATCTATAGTAATTAGCTTACGTCTAAGATAATTAGGCGTACGAAGGAATAGATAAGGTATTCTCGTAGAGAGTATAACTATCGAGATTAGCTAATCGGGCTTCCGGCTTAGTTTTATATTTAAATAAATCTACTATATACTATTATATAGATATACTTCGAGACTACTATTCCCTACGAGGTATATAGTTATACTATTTCTATCGATCGGAATACTTAGGGATATACGTAGTATAGTCGTAATAATACGAACTACTATATAATAGAGCTACTTGTTTAGTATATATTTAATACTCGAATACTATTACTATTCTACGCTATACTATAGAGGAGAGGTATCGCTATATCTACTACCTTCTCGAAGAAGGTCGATATTAGATAGATCGGGTACGACTAGCTAGATATAGATAAAGGCTAGCGGTTAATTAACGACAATATTCGCTATTACCTTAGCGCTACTATTTTTAATAAAGTCGTAGAGGATATCCGATAGTAAGCCTTTATCCTATCTAGCTAGTATAGGAAGGGATATAACGATACCGAGTTCTATATAATATATCGCTTTCTATATAAGGCTAAGGTATTCTTATTATCCGTTACGTAATAAAATATAGCGATATTAGTTAGCTCTATCGAGTAGTTAATCCGCTTATACTAATATTCTTTAGTACTTCGTAATATAACTATAGCTACGAGATACTTTATTATAGATAGCTACTTATAGATAGTATTAGTAACTATAACCTCTAGCGGTCTATTCTTATATTAGATCTAGTTAATTAGAAGGATAAACCCGACACTTTTAAGGCTATTAATCTAAGCCTAGAGTACCTTAATTTCGTTTACAAAACCGAGCTAATATACTATAAGAATAGTACTTATAATATCGATATTATCTTCGATCGAATATACTACTCTAATATATATATCTATTATATTCGTAATATACTAGAAGGGGAGTTCGATACGTATATACTAGACGATTATATAGTACGTAATATAAAGTTAGATATCTTCTCGAGGGCGAGGACGCTCTTTAATAGTAAGCTTAGTAAACCTTGCGAAGATTAGGATCTATCTAATATAGAATACTATAATTTATATAATATCCTTAGTATTAGGATAGGTCTAGTTATAGTAAAGGTTACTAAGTTTAATACGAGGATCGTAAAGAGGCTACCTAACGATATAGACGATACGAGTTTAGATATACTATCGGACTTCGTTAACCTAGACTTATTTAAGGAGATTAACGATATCGAGGAGGTCGACCTAACTTAGACTTAATAGTAGTATATTACGTTAGAAAGGACGATAATATCGCGAGACTAATAGAGGTTTTATTTAAGGTAGTAGCGCTACTATGCCTAAAATACTAGATAGAATACTACTAAGAGTATATAATTATTATAAAGAGCGAAGCCTAGTATACTAAATACTAAATACCTAATATGCGATATACGTCTTACTACTATATTTTAGGACTTATTACGTAAACAACTAAGAGGATTAGTAAGCGGCAATACTACCGCAAGTACTACCTATACTACTATCTATATCGCTACTATAGCTATCGCTAAAGCTATCTAGCTTACGAACTAGGCTCTTTAGAGTAAGCCTAGGCTCCTCGTCGTAGTAGGAGTATAGGATCTAGAAGGAATATATTAGTATTACGTTCTATCTAAAGTATACTAGACCTAGAGTACTATTATACCTTATAGAGCCGGTAGCGAGTATAACTACGGCTAGGCTTCTTAATATAGGCCTTAATACCTACTATATAATCCTAGTATTCGAAACCGTCGCAATAGTAGGTATTATATAGGTAGGCGAAGCGAGCGCCTAATATTGTCCCTATAATATAGATAATATAGTATAGCTATAGCGTACAATTCGTATAGGTAGCTATAATATATATTAGTAAGTACTCGCTCTTAAATACTCGACGAGAATATATAGTTAATAGTATCTAGAGACTACTATTTACCTATTATATAGGTAGGCTCGGACAAGTAGTCTAGAATAGGTAGCCTAGCTAGCTAAGGATAAGGTATAATAATACCTCTAGTTAGGATAGGCGGTATATTACTAACCTACCTACCTAGAGGTACTATAGCTAGCGGGGTAAAGAAAGGGACGATAGTAGTAGCGGTAGTAGTAGCGGTAGTAGGAGAGGAGAAGACTAGGATAGAAGAGAAGACTAGAGTAGAAGAGAAGACTAGAATAGGAGAGAAGACCGGAATAGGACTAGTAAAAGGTTCGTTCTCGCTATAGTATAGTTAGCGAATATACTAATACCTATGTCTTTATTAGAATCTCCTCGTTCTACTAGTTATCGCGTACTATATCGGGGAACGTAAATCCCTTAGGGACCTTGCCTACGTACAAATTGTTTATATATATCGTAAATGCGTTACTATAGTAATTATCGTTACGAAAGCCTAGCTAGACAATCGCTATAAAGTCGACCTTTAAAGTCTTGTCTAATACGAGTACCTTCGGGTAGAACTTCTTCGTCTTCGCGTAGCTTATATACTTCTTACTACCTATAGTAATCTATAGGTAACCGTTCGATTTATACGTTAGCGTTATATCGCTTATTTCTTACTTAGGGACGAGATTAGTAGTATAGCCTTCGCTACGAAGTATATAGATATTGTATATACTAACGTAGCGCTAGTAGTAATCTTTAATATCCTAAGTAACGGTAGGTTCGCCTAGCTAACGATAGTACTATACTAGGAGGCCGTTAGTATTAAACGTAGATACCTAGTACTTGTATAGGAAATTAGCGCTAAAGAGGCTAGCTTCCTTTATAATTATAAGCTAAAACACTTAACGGTCGCTAAGTTAGGCGTATTCCGGTAGCAATCGTATAGTAGTAAGTCGTCCTATAATTAGGTCGAAAAGGAACTAGAGCGCCGGTATAGTAGCAAGATCGACCTTATAGCTTAGCTTCGGGACGACTTTCTTACTAACCTAGCGCTTCTCGTTACGGAGGGTATACGTCGTATCGCCCCCTATACTAGGATAGTAGGAGTAAGGGGCTAGTCTACCGTTACCTATAATTATAGCGGATTGCTTAGTATCGGTAGTACGTATATACTAGGTTAGAATCTATACCGTATCGTAAACTAAATTCGGACCTATAACCTCCTCCTTAATCTAATATTATATAGCTAAGCTAGTTACGCGATATTAGATAGCGATAGGCTAGTAGAAGAACCGGACTTCGTCGAGATACTAGTTTATAGGCGCAATACTAACGTTCTATAGTACATAACTATAAAAGCTAACTAGTTATAGGAAGGTAGAGCCGAATACCGTATCTAGACTATAGAAATCGCGTAGGCTACTATAGATAGTAAGGGCGAGGCGTTGGTAGACTACGATAAGTACGCGTTCCTCTAGTAGGTTACCGTTAGGCGCGTCTACGTATAGATAGAGTAGATACGTTCGCTAATCGGGCGTATAGAAGATAGAATAGTCGAAGGCTAGCTTCTAATCGTAAGAGAGGCGAAAGGTAAAATTAGGCCGGTTATACTACCGCTCTTAAAGGATAGCTACTAGGTCGTATTCGCCTTAGCCTATATAATAGTATAGTTCGAGAGGGATCTAGGTACGATTATTACGTATAGTAAGCTAGACGTAGCGTAGATAGAGTTTAAGGCAAGCCTAAATATACTCGATTTACTAATCTCTCGGAATAGCTAGATAGAAGGCTATAGGTTAGTAGCCGTCGACGTCGGTCTAGTACTATATATCGTAGATGTCCTTAGCTAAGTTGTATTAATCGTTACTATAGAAGCGCTTATCGCTCTCGACTCCGTACCTAAGGGTTTCGCGCGCTAATTCGTTATATACGAGTTTCTCTTAGAGCTAGCGTATATACGCTTATTCTAGTATCTCGTCCTAGTAGACGTACTAACGGTAACGTAAGAGAGTTAGTAGTCGCTAGTATTAGGTAAAGTCGTAATCGCGCTAGAGCTAGTAGTAAGGGGGACTAGGTAGTATCGCTAGTAAATTAAAGCTATAGTTAGCCGAATACGGCGTATTAACGTTCGCCTTATAACGTACTAACTTCGATAGTAGGGATACCTTATAGCGATAGGGCTACGATAGGTTATCTTCTACTAGCGGCGATAGTAATCGTACTATAGATAGTAGTTATTATTATTTAGGTAAAGGCGAATTCTGTCGAGCTAAGGAGGGCCGATAGGTATAAATGGATTATAAACTATAATAGAAGCTATAAGGAATAGTAGGGGCCAAAGTAGGAATAGCAAGTGTATTGTTTTTTTCTATAGGTTAGAGTTTAGCCTAAAAGGTGTTAGCTTGGATTAGTTACATGATTATTATCATGTAATCTAGTCTGCTTAGTATCCCCTACTAGGTAACTAACTAGACTACATATTCCAATACTCCTACTTAGATTAGTTAGTCTATAACCCTAATTCTAACTAATATAATCTAACAAGAACTTTAGTTAGCCAATTAGATGCAATGGCTTCTAGATTAGCATAGTGTATCCAATCTACTAGGTTCAATTCCTAGATCTAGTGTTTGCTTGCTCGGGGTTTGAACTCTCCCTAAGCAAGTACTTTTGTCCCTTTATACTAACTATAATTGTCTAATAAATTCCTAGAACTGTGGCCCTGTCTTTGGCTTAGTTAGGCCATTAGCTACTATCTCTTTTATTAGAGTGTATTCTACTATAACCTTTCTTTACTACTAAATATTTCTAACCTTGTTGAAACTAATATTAATATGTTTTAATCTCTTATGAGTATAAGCATCTTTAATAAGAGTTAAAGCTGCCTAGTTGTTACCTATGATCTAAACAGGTCTAACTTCATTTACTATATTAGAATTTCCTTTAATTAATAGTTAGAATAAGTATTCTCCTACTAACCATGCATAGTCTATCTCCCTTAGGAGTACTATAAGGAACTAAGATTGCTTTGTACATGCATTCATTGCTATGTACTTAGCTTCTATAGTTAATATAGCAACTGACTTCTACTTCTTGCTTATCTAAGAAACTAGTAATCTATAGAGAAAGAAGATACTTTTAAGGATCGAGACTCTGTTAGCTTTGTCTATTGCATAATTAGAGTCTAAATATCCTATTAGCTTTCCTCCTCCCCTCCTAAACATTAACCCTAGGCTTAGGAATGATCTTAGGTATCTAGCTAGTTTTCTAAGCGCTTTTAGATGTCTCTTGGATAGATCTAATATATATGATCCTAATCTTCTAAGGGCAAAAGCAATGTTAGGTCTTGTTATAGTTATTAGCTATATCTATATACTATTCTAGCTTTAGTACTCTATCTTATTACACCTTTCTTCATTTAAGTTAGATTTTCTTAGACTCTTATAGCTATTAAGTAGTAACAAGGTTAGGTAGGCCATTTCTTTAGTTATTCCAAACTTGGCAAGGTTTTCCTAGATATAGTGTTCCTAGTCTAGCTTTAGAGTACTATTCTTTCTATCTCTAGTAAGCTTTATCCTAAGAATTTTAGTTGGTTTACCTAGGTCTTTGATTTTAAATACCTTGCCTAGTTCCTTCTTAAACTAGAGAACATCTTCTAGCTTTAGTACTATAATGGGAATGTTATCTATATAGGTAAGGACTATTAGGTTCCTTCCTCTATAAATGAGCAAATATAGGTCTACCTCTAACTAGTAGAATCCCATTTCCTCTAGCTTTAAGACACATAGCTTGTTCTAGTCTCTTGCTACTTGTTTTAGGCTATACAAGCTCCTTAGGATTTTTAGGGCTATGCCTTGTAGGACCTCTATACCGGGTAGTAGGATTATAAAGATATCTTCTTATAGGGTACTTTTAGTAAATGCATTGTTTACATCTACTTAGTATAGCTCTAGATCCTTTTTATATATAGTAGCTATAAATACTCTAAGTGTATTATGCCTAACTATTAGTATAAATGTCTCCTAGAAATCTATCCCAAATTTCTAAGAGAACCCCCTTATAACTAGTCTTGCTTTAAACTTGTTAATTGCTCTACTAATTAGTCTCTTTACATCAAACACCCATTTTGAAGTAACTAGGTTTGCTCCTTTTAGTAGAACTACCTAATCCTAGGTATGGTTACTTCTAAGCGTAGTTAGTTCCTTCTAGATTACATCTTCCTATATATAACCCTATTTAGGATCTTGTATTGCCTCTTGGTAGGTTCTTAGGATTGGAACCTCCTATCTTTATACAATCCCTAGTATAAAGGTAGGGAATACAACCTTACAAACACACTCTAGAAGTTCATCTATCTAATCTATACTTAGATCTAGGTCTTTTATTATATAGATAAAGGCCCTATAGTACTTAGCTTCTAGGAACTCATCCTCCTCTAATTCTCTTAGTCTCTTCTATATAGTTAATCTTGTAATTATACTATGTACTCTTTCTTTCCTTAATCCTTTATTAGAGATTAATCTCCTTCTCTTTAAATTCCCCTCCTAAGCCTAGACATCCTAGTTATCTTGCCGAGGTTTCTCTTAGCTCTAATTAGGGGCTTACTGTTTCTCTTGGCTCTAACTAGGGGCCTACTATTCATTATTTTGTTCTTTTTCTTCTAGATTAACTATTACCTAATATTGGTCAATGTCCTTTAGTAGTAGAGGTAGTTGGATCTATAATGGTTTAATATCCCGGTTCTCCTTCCTTAGTCTACTAACTAGGTTCCTTACTAGAGCTTAGCTTAGCTAGTTGAGTCTAGGAACATTTAATGTTATATCCCCTCCTTTCTCATTCTTAAACTAGACAGTATTGTTATAAGCTCTTATAGCTTTCATATTAGGCTCCTAGAATAGCTACATCTTTAATGTATTAGGTACATACCTAATAAAAATAGTATCCTTGCCTCTATTTATTAGTTTGTCTAATCTTATCCTAGCCGGCTAAGATTTAGCGTCTATATGCATAACTGCTTTACATCCTTAGACCCTAAAGTATAATGTAGAAGGTCTCTTTCTAGTAAAAGCTTTATTAGGTAAAACTTTGAATCCATCTATATCTAGACTATTTAGGAGAGCATTTCTCATAATAGTATAGGTAGCTAATGCTTCTAGCTAGAATTCAACTAGCATGTTTGAATCTTCTAGCATTACCCTAACATACTCCTTAGATATCTAGATTAACCTTTCTATAACTCTATTTTAGATTGAGTTATATGCTTTAGTTATGTAATAGGAGATTCTAGATTCTTTCTCCTACTACTTAAGTAATATAAGCAATTCTCTTACTCTATTACTTCTTATTGCCTAAAGCTAATTCCCTAATTGCAATTTAGCTTTTCTTCTCTATCCCTATAGTATATTTGCTACATCTTCTCTTAATTTTAATAGGAATACCTACTTCTTTCTTAAAAAGTTGTTAACAATCTTAAGCTACTATTTGAAACCTAGTCTTAAGATAGGTAATAGTCTATAGATATTAATTGAGACAAGGGCAAGCCTAGCTAGCTTTCTCTTAGTTTCCTTACCTCTATGTTTTTTCATTTTGGCTAGAGAACATACCCTATAGGGCTAATGCTTTATAGGGACAGGAATTTTGTCCTTTAGGTTAGTTACTTTGTAGAGGTCTTTTAGTACTCCTTCTCTAAAGTATCTAACTCTTCTATACCATAGCTCCTACTAATCCTAGTTAGTCTAGGCTACAAGTGTATAGGCTTTATTATTCATTAAGTCCTAGGGAATATATACATATACAAGCTTATCTAGGTCTTAGCTAATTTCCTTAATAAATAGTACTCCTCCTAAAAGCCTTATCTAGACAACTAGCTTTCTATTAGGTAAGTAAAGTGTAAATTTTAGTAGTTAAACACTAAACTACTTACTAAACTAGTTCTAAGAAACAAGATTAACTCTAAGCCTAGGTACAAAGAGAACACCTTTCAACACAATCTATTTACCTTTCCTTCTACCTATAACTATACTCCCAACATGTATAGCTATTAAGTAGCTACCCCTAACCTTAATCTACTTTTTCCTCTTAAGAGGCTTTAGGTCTCTAAAGAGTGATTCTTAGTTAGTTATATAGGTAGAAGCATAGGAGTAAAGTAGCTACTTAGATAGCTTATACTTACCTTTTGCTTCAATAGTTAAATAAGCTACCTTATTAATATCTTCTTCCTTAGAGGGGAGAGATGATTTAGGGAATGCCTCTACATCTTGTACTATATAGGCTTTCTTAGAAGATAGTTTCCTAGTCTTCTTCTCTAGGGATTGTATCTTTAGGCTTAGTTTCTTTACTATCTCTTTAAGTTGTTCTTTGTCTAGTAAAGATCCCCTCCTAGCTCTAGATAAGGATTGTTTCTTTGCTATCCTATAGCTTTATCTTAGCTAGATAGCTACTTTTGCCTTATCTAGGCTAGGGCACTCTTTGATCTAATGCTTCCCTCTATATAGGAAGCATAATAAGTCTCTACTTACTCCTACCTAAATCCTTTTCTTAGTAAACATAGCTATCTCCTAGCTTGTTATCTACTCTTGCTTTTCTCTTAGGATTCTAAGGATGTCCTATAGGCTAAGGTCCTACCTTAGGTTAATCCTATCCCTAATAGTACTAAATGTTTCTAGAAGGGCTACTAGTAACTACTAAATCTTCCTCTCCTTAGTCTTAATGTCCTTAAACTAGGGAGAGATAGACACTACCTTCCTAGCTATGCTACTTAGGCTCTACTATGCTTTATTAATTGTCTAACCCTCTTCTATACTAAAATTGGTATACTACTAGAGTAAACTTCTCCCTATTGCCTATAGTTTCCTCTTATATTTCCCTCTTGCCTAGTCCTATAAATGCTTTNTTATCTACTCTTGCTTTTCTCTTAGGATTCTAAGGATGTCCTATAGGCTAAGGTCCTACCTTAGGTTAATCCTATCCCTAATAGTACTAAATGTTTCTAGAAGGGCTACTAGTAACTACTAAATCTTCCTCTCCTTAGTCTTAATGTCCTTAAACTAGGGAGAGATAGACACTACCTTCCTAGCTATGCTACTTAGGCTCTACTATGCTTTATTAATTGTCTAACCCTCTTCTATACTAAAATTGGTATACTACTAGAGTAAACTTCTCCCTATTGCCTATAGTTTCCTCTTATATTTCCCTCTTGCCTAGTCCTACAAATGCTTTACATATTCAAGCTCTTAACATTCGTCCTAGTTATCTTCTAAGATATAGATAAACATCTTATATAATGCTATTGCATTATGAACCTTATAGCTTACTCTTCTAATTAACTAATCTAAAGATTCTAATAATGTTATTAAGACATGTTTAGATAGTATAGATACTAGGGTGTTGAGGACTACTTTATCTAGTACCTATTCAACCTTTAGTTTTATTAGGTGCATCCTAATAATCTTAAACCATAATTCATGATTCTCCCTTGTTAAGATTAGTACAGCCCTTCTCTTGCTAATTCTACCTTCTTAATCTATGGTTTCTTCTATAAATCAAACCTAAACAAACTCTAGAAACAAGCTCTTTCTTTAACAGTTTCTAGATAGCTGTCTTCCTTGGTTAGTAGATCCCTAGCTCTACTAGGCCTATAATAGTTTGAAGGTTACTAATAACTTAGCTTAGTTTTGGAAGGTTACTAAAAACTTGGAACAGATTCCGGCTCTATAGGGCTAATAACTTCCTTAAGTCCTTCCTAACTATATACTAACAAGTTAGGGTATTGGTAGTACTAAGTACTAAGTCTAAGGCTTATCCAAAGGTGCTCAAAACTTAGGCTTATCTATTCCCTTTATACTTTCCAAGTGTGCCTTACTAGGTTCTTTTATAGCTTATATGTATAGGGCTTCTTTGTACAATGTGTATAGGTCTACCTCGAGTCTCCCTCTCCTGTTTTGCCTCTTCCTTCTAGGACTAGACTTATAGGTCTAGGGGTAACCTATACTACTTTAGTCTTTCTTCCTTATAGTTACAAACCCGGGCTTATAACCTATCGAGCTAAGGAGGGCCAATAGGTATAAATGGATCATAAACTACAATAGAAGCTATAAGGAATAGTAGGGGCTAAAGTAGGAATAGCAAGTGTATTGTTTTTTTCTATAGGTTAGAGTTTAGCCTAAAAGGTATTAGCTTAGATTAGTTACATAATTATTATTATGTGATCTAGTCTACTTAGCATCCCCTACTAGGTAACTAACTAGACTACATATTCTAACAAATTCTAGTATAAAGGTAAAGAAATTCTCTATAGTAGCGCTAGTGTTTTAGGTTCCGTACTAGTAACTACTCTACCTACGTCTATACTAGCCTTATCCGCTTCTAAAACGGCCTCTACGTTACTAGCTCTATTACCTAGGACTTCCTCTACTTCCTTGCGAAGTCTATAAGCTTCGTAGATAGCGCGCTTAAATATCTCCTATACCGCTAAATCTCGGCTTCCCTAAGTAGCTACTACCTCTAATTGCGTAGCCTCGGAGGGGTTATATGTCTTATATCGTAGAGGATAAGGCGCGTTATTAGAGTAGCTACGAAGGTAGGCGTAATTTAGGCGCTATCGCTATATATACTCGCTATCCGTCTATACTATATAGCTATCGTCTATATCCTTAAGATTAAATTCCTATTCGTTAAGATAGAAGCGTCCTATAGCCGCGATTCGATTAATAGCCTAGAAGATTTCGTAGCTATAGTAAATATCGTTATTATCTAGAAAGAGTTCTTTAGCTAGCGTATTGTTCTAAGCCTATCTCGACGTAATTATCCTTACGACCCCCTTCTACACTAATTTCGTAAAAGCGAATATTAGATTCGCTACGGCGATTACCGTAGGCGTAGCGTTAATAAGGTACAAGAACGTAGCGTCGTTCGGTAGTAACAAGTATACGTTTAGGAGTATTAATCGCTTGTTTACTATATAGCGGCGCTAAACGGAGTCGAATCGATCTATACTATAGTACGTCTAGAGGTTACCTACCTTATTCGGGTAGGTAGCGTAATAGGTCGCGTCCTAGCCCTAGCTATCGTCGTCCTATTCGCTTTTATCGTTATAGTATACTAGTAATTAGCCTCGCTTATAGGCCTCGTAAGCTTCCTAACCGTTACTAGTAAGTACCTAGCCCTATACCGAGCCGTTCCTTATTACCTCCCTAAGTAACCTATTTCCTATATAGTTCCCTATCTAGACTACTACGTTACGAGTCGGCGCTAGAAAGTTCTCGTATACGAAGTCCTAAACCTAGGTTCTCGTAAACTCCATTCTAACGGCCCGAGATACGTAGGCTACAAGTACCTACTTCTCTCTCTCTTATAGCCTATTAAGGCGCCGACTACCTAAGGTTAGTTTAGGATTACCGCTATTCGTACCTAGGTCGCCTCGCGGCGTACTATCGTCGTTAGAATCGTCGATATTAGATAATATTTACGAGACTAGCCGCGCGCCTTATTGGCGTCGATAATAGTAGGGGTTACGTAGCGCTATTAAATACGTAAGAGCGGTAAAAGGATACGACGGTAGGCGCTATTCTAGAATAGGTTATATATTTAGTAGTAGTAGTCGACTACTTTCCTAAATAGGCTATATATCGATAGTACTATATAGGCCGAATCGCTAGAGTATCTATAGGATCTATAGGGTCCCGCCTTAGTAAAGTCGGTTAGTAAGAGGTAGGTATTCTACGATAGATCGTATAATATAGAATATATAGTAATAGGGTAGTATAGTTATATTAGTAGCTACGACTCGCTAGGAGTCGTATCGCTACAAGTCGTATCGCTACGGATACGAATAGACTAGCGTAGCTAGTCGTATAATCGCTAGAGCTCGTCTAAAAAAGGCTAGCGGGCTCGGGTTTTCTTAATAATCTTCCGTACTCCTAGTACTAGTCGCTATTCCTCTACCGAATATACCGAGTCGTATACGTCTACTAGCTCTTAAGCTACCTCGAGGTCGTCGAGATCGTACTATACGTTATTCGTATCGCTATATCCTAACTATTTAACTAAATACTAAGTTACCGCCTAACTACGTCGAACGGTTCTACGTATATCTACTAGTCTCTCGATCTTGTACAAGTTCCCTTCGTTAGCGTCGCCTAGTCCTTATTCTACTATAACTAGTAGTAGATCGTAGTACGCTTAGCGCCTATACGGATCTAGGCCTAAAGGGACCTTCTCTAGATATACGATCGAGATAACTAGATAGATTTTTATAACCGGTAGTAGGTTAAGGCGATATACTAGCTAACCGATTCGCTCTAGTATCTTAAAGGATCCCTCGTAGCGGTAGCTAAACTTACGCATTTGCCCTAGTACATTATAGCTAGATTAATTATAGCCTAAATATAGACGTAATATAACCTTGTCGCCCGGCCGTAGTATTAAAGGCTTATGCTTTCCGTTATACCTATCCTTTATCTTAACTATAGCCTACGTAATCGCGTCGTAGACCTCCTTCTAGATTCGTCCTCGTTTAGTAGCGCGATCGTATAGGTAATTATCGAGATTAGCGACTAGATCTAGATTAGTCTTAATTCCTATTATAATCTTATTTAGAGACTAACCGGTCGTAGCGCTTCGTAAGCTATTTAGCGTTACTTATAATAACGATAGATACTACGTCTAATCGCCTTCGGAATACTCTAAGAGCTAGAACCGTAGCGCTATCTCTACTATCTAGTTAGTCCTTTCCGATTGCCTATCGGTTTAAGGATAGTATATTACTAATATAAGTAATTTCGCGCGTAGCCTTAAAAATATCCCTTTTATAAACCCTAATAGCTAGCGAGGATTACGATCCCTAATTAGTACTAAAGGAAAGCTTATATCTATTAGGCATAGGTAGTTAATCTAAGCGATTTCCTACTATAAAGTATCCCAATCCTCGCGGCCCTATACGATAGCGACCTTCTTACTAAATTTATACGTAGACGTTAAGATAGCGTCTATACCGGTCGGGCTAGGGGATAATACTATTACGAGGTCGATCGTAGCGATATAGTAAACGCCGCCTATTAGGAGAATCGGCTATAGTTCGCTATATAGAGCGTATCGCTACGTCCTTAAAAGTAGGTATTAGTAGTAATACTCGATATACTTACGTAGTTTCCTACTTATACTATAGATATAGAATAAGGCCTAGAGCCGATTATAGCTTCGATAAAAGCCTTAGTAATATCGGTTATCGTAGGCCTACTCGAATACTTCCTTAACTAAGGACTATAGAATATATAGGCGTTTACGACTAGCTATTAATTCGCGATAGTAGAGTAGGTCGTCGCGTTTAAAGAATTCAATACCTAATAGATTTTTAAACTTATTACCGGCGAACGGGTCCCTACCTTTATCGTATAAAACTAGGTCCTTTATAATAGTAGGAACGTCGATTTCCTCTAGATATATCTACTCTAGAGCGTTTCGCGCCTATGCCCTATATACTAATTATTATACTAGCGCCTATTGCTTATCGTACTCGTAAGCTAGAGTAAGGTAGTACTTAAAGTCTAGATCTATTTCTACTAGTATCGCATAGAACGACGCTACCGGCTCGCTATCGAGGTAGTATAAGAAGGGATCGAGGTTCTCTACCTCTAGGTCCTCCTTCGGCGCCTCTATATCCCCTAGTAGATAGCTAAGCGTATCTAGTACTAGATAGATACGGCTAGGCCGGTAGATTATATTAATATAGAACTAGGAGAGAAACATCGACGCTCTTACTAGTTTAAGGTTCTACTTACCCGTATTAGTCGTTATCGCTATCGAGATAGTATTAGTAAGTCCTACTATAGTATAATAGTCCGTAAAGATCGTCGTTAGATACGTAGACGCCTATATAAGATAGCCGATCTTCTTTACTATCTAAACGATATCCGAATACTCGAGCTTAGTTAGCTAATATCTCTTTTCCGCGTTACTAAGACTACGACTAAGGAACAATATCGGCTATATATAATAACGTAGGAACAATTAGGCTTTACTAGTATCGTTAAGGATAGGCTCTAGGTTACCTTCGACGTAGTATACTATAGTACTATAGCCGAACTCCCTCGAGGAATCGATGTCGGTATATAGACGCTATATATAATTAAAATAGTAGAGGAATTAGGGTATCTTAAATATTGATTATAGGTAGTTAAAGGCTACTAGTAGCTCCTCGTACTACTATTAGTTCTTGTCCGGTTTCGCTATAGCTACGTACTATCTCCTTACGTTCCCTAATACTAGCGCTTCCTTAAGTAATCGCGTCTTTTTAGCTTATAATAGCGCCGCTATCTAGGCGTAGTAGGGAATATACTAGCGGAGCCAATTCGTTAGTCTAATATATTATTCTAATTTCTAGGCCGATTCTAGGAACTAGAGCGAAGTAATCGCTACTATCTTCTCGTTACTCGTAGCTAAGCCTAAACCGCTAACGTATTGTCCTAATAGCGTCGTAGATAGAAACCCTAGGAAGGTTTTCTTCGGGCTAATACTAATTCGTACTACGTTAAGTAAGTAGAAAACCGTATCTAAGCAGCGGAGATACTCCTCTAATATCTTCGAGAATACTATAATATTGTCGATATAGGCTCTCGCGAAATCCTAGTAATCGCGTAGAATACGATCTAGCTTACGTTATATAAACTAACCGCTATTTAAATAGCCTATAATAGCAATATTAAATTGCTCCTATCCCTAGTAGGTATTAATCGCTAGCTTATAGCGATCCTTCTTCTATACTCCCTACTAGTAAAAGAAGGTAAGATAGTCTATTATACTAATAAAATTATAGCCGACGAGGAGACTAAATAGATCTACCTAAAGGGGAATCTAGTAGCTATTAGGAATACTTACCCGGTTAAGGCCCCGGATATCTACGACTACTCACGGTTTATCGATTAATCTCCCTTTACTATCGGGAACGGTCTTCTAGACTACGAATACCGGAAACCTAAAGGGAGTTAGCTTAGTCGTAAATTGTATCTCGCCCTAATCGTATAAATCCTTATATATCTTATCGACTACTTCCCGGTCTCGCTTTCCTAGGTTAATTACCTTAGGCGGTAGAAGCTTATCGAGGTAGTTAGGTATCGTAGGGATAGGTATGAATTCTAACTCTAGAATATCTACGATCGTATAGTAATTAGTAAAGAGTCGTAGATACTTTTCGACTATCGACGCGATTTTATTAGCTCGATTAGGCTCCCTATAGATCGTAACCCCTAAGGAGTATTTTCGTTCTAACTCTACTATTATTATTAGAGCGTTAGGGTTAAGAGCTACTAGACTATAGTTGCCTACGTCGATATAAAATACGTCCTCGAAGGAGCTATCTAGTAGGGTTCCTACCTATTAGCTAGCCCTAATCCGTACGCTCTATATAGAATCGTTACGTACTTAGGTATAGGAGAAATTAGTATCGACTATCTAATTGTATACCGATACTAATAGCGGCGAGCTAGCTAATAGCCCTTATACGAATCCGTATATTTATAGTATTACGCCTACTTCTAGTACAAAATCGTAGCGCTATAGGAGGTTCCTAGTAAACTAGATTAGTACTATCGTAACTATACGAGGTAGTAACGTAACATCTTTAGTAACGTAAACTAGACGATTAAGGACCGGTTTGCCCTTCTTTCGCTTAACTACTACTTCGAAGCTAGCGTTATCCTAGCTAGATACGGTTACCGTCCGTATTAGTATATTAATCTTTATTCCTTCGATAGTAATCGAGTCTATTCCTAGTAGGATTTTAGCCTTCAATTTTAGTACTAAGTAGACTTCCTATACTATATAGCCTAGGACTACCTCGCTATTAGATAGGATCGCTAGAACGAAGAATTCTAGGAGGATATATTCCAAGGTTACCTAGGCGCCGGCGATCCCCCTAATCTCGAGTAGCTTACGTAGTTAAAGTACCTCGATATCTAGGTACTATCCTAGTACGAACGCTTTCTCGCTAATCGTTATAGTATAGCCGATATCTAAGTAAATCTACTCGGTCGTCCCTCCTAGCGTAAACCGGGATAGAAACGTTATATATTAGAAATTATAGAAAGTATAGCCTCGTTAGGTCGATAATAGGGCCGTCGATCTCTAAATATTAGGGTAAGCTAGTAGTCTCTACTATATCGGAAGCGTAGATACCGTTTTCCCCCTATAGCCCTATTTTAGGTACGTATATAGGAGGTTACCGGAGGCAAAGCCTAGGTAGTAGATCTTATAGGTATACTTAGACGCGACGAATAGCCGTACGGCTACGGGTATCTTAGTTTTCGGTAGCGACAATAGCCTAGGTTTTTAGGAGGCTATCGATAGTAGAGTTCCTATCCTACTAAAGTACGCTCTATAATCTAAATAATACGGATTAGTATAGTAACTATTAGAGCTAGCGTTGCCGAAATAGCCCTATTCCCGATTAGGTTATAGCTAGTTATCCTCTAATGCCTTAGCGCGCTAGTACTCCGGCTAGGTATTACCCTCGCTAGGTAACCCGGTATTACGATTAGGCGCCTATCCGGTATAATTCTCCTTACTAAAATAGGCCTACTCGTAACGGTTATTCTAGCGCGGCCTCGAGTTAGTATTATTTACGCTATAGGGCTTATTTTCGATCTACTTTAGATCTCTTAGTAGGTAGATCCTTCTCTACTACCCGTTTACGTTTATTTCCTAGCGATTACTCTACTAGTTATATCTATTAGTATAAAAACGGGGATTAGGATAGTTACCTATCGCCTTAGTCCGATTAGAATTCTCCTTCTATCTATAGCTACTATCGGCCGCTTATAGTAGAAAATTGCGACTATTCCTAGTACGATTAGGTTAAGTTCGAGCCTTACCTACTCTATTTACTATTTGTTCCTAGATATAGAACTTCTTCTTATAGGCCGTAACGAATTCGTTAATTGTCGTATCTTCGTCTAGCTCGAATAGGGCTTCCTAGAAACGCGGCTCTAAGCGCTAATACGCTTAGAGTACTTAGAGCTCTTCGCTAAACCCTACGTTGCCTACTAGACGTATCGTAGTAATAATGTAGTCCGTAATTAATCTACCTACCCAAACGTCCTTCTAGCTATAGGATTACTAGTCGAGTATTCTTATCGCCCTAACTAGGGAGACCTTCTAGCGCTTAGCGAGCCGTTCTTCCTATCTTTTAATTCCTCTACTACCTCTAAGATAATAAGGGTTACGGTCGGCAATCTAGGCCTAGTACTACGATTAGGCTATACCGCGAAAGTAGAGCGATAGATTAAGGCATACCTCCTCTAATCCGACTATCCGTATATAGTCTTTAGTAGCTAGGATAAAGGCATAGACCGAGCGATAGGTTATCTTATTATCTACTAAGGCATAATCGCCCTTACTATACTTAGTTACGCGGGAGTATAGGAGGAGTAGGGGCATAGCCCAAGCACAAGACCTAAAGACAAGGCAGAGACAGATAGTGGAACAGGTTAGTAGGCAAACTAGGGAACACATCCAATAGGGAGGAATGATGCCTAAGTATTAGTAGATGTACTAGAAATAGAGCACACAATGGGAAAGCTAAGTTAGGAGGAGACAGGTATCCCAATAGGGCTAACAACTCCCTATAGCCTAGTAGGAAGGCCTAAAAGGCAAGGAAATATACTAAGGATAGATAAGGAAGCAAAGCACAATAGTAACCCTACTTAGGACTAAACACATTAGCCTAAACGCATACCTAACAAGGAGGAGGGTCCTAGGCAAGACACTAGAGTGTACATGTAGATATAGGGCCTAGATACCTAAACATGTTATACTCTTCTACCTAGAGAGACAAAGGACAAGGAACCAACTCATCTAAAGGGTAGGGTCATTATAGTAGGAGCTTACGTAGACTAAGAGAGGCCTAAACGAAGTAACTAGGTAGATAATTAAGGAGGGCCTCCTAGAACAGTTCTCCCTTACAAAGGAGGAGCTAGAAAAGGAGGAGAAGGATAGTAGGAGGTAGGAATAGGAGCCTAGTAAGAGGAAGGAGCCATAGAGATCCTCTCTATGTCCTATAGCCTAAACAGACACTAAAGGTAGGGATGGAATCCTACAAAGAAGGAAGGAGATGAAGGGTTTTGTACTAGAGGATATAGGCTAAGGGCTTTTACCTTCGACAATAGATAGGGATAGCTACTTGTCTAGTAGATGGAATAGTATAGCAATGCAAGAATTTACTACTACTATACTTAGTTACGCTTAGCGTCGGATTAAAGAATCCTAAGTATAATAGGTCGAAACGCGCCTTCGGATAGTTATATATTAATTCTTCGGAATCTAAAGACGAAGAAGATCTATCCCGGTAGTATCTATAACGATATATCCTATAATGTCTACGATAGCTACGCCGGCTATATCTATCGTCGTCTATAGAGCTCCTAGACGAGGACGGCAATCCCTAGGGAGGCTAGCTACGTCTTCTAAAGCGTTTACCCCTTCTATCGTAGCGACCTATATAATACTCGCTACGATTAGAGCAATTAGACTAGTTACTATCCTCGCTATTAAGATCGGGGCCTCTTATATTACTATAGGGTCTATAGGCGCGATACTCTTTATTACTATAACGATAGTTACGTAAGTAATAGCGATAGGTATTAGGGCGCCTATCGGTTCGGTCCTATAGGGAATCGTAGCGACTATAGTTAGACCTAAGTCTAGCTCTCCTTAATTAGGAACGCTAGCGCTAGTAGAGATAATCTTCTATATAATTATAGAATTTCCCTTTACGCCTACTATAGTCCTTGTTATAGCCTCGCCTAGTATAGGATCCCTAGTCCTCTAGTACTAGTATAATTCCTTACTCTAATAGGAACTCGATTACGGAATTATCTAAATAGACGCCTCGTTTCTATACTAACTATCTTAAAGCGTCGAACTATTAGCGTTCCTACTAGAGTCGTATATCTTCGCGATCGATCTCCTCTATCTTTCCTAAACGTAAGCGACGTATATTACTACTATAGTTATTAGGGCGGCCTCGTAGGTAATTACGTTCTGTAGGGCCTTAATAGTCGTCTACTACTAGGTATAGCGACGAATTAAATAGTAACGAACGACGTATCTACTATATATAAGGTCCTTATAAAGGTCGTCGCTAAAATACTAAGGATAGGGTATCTATCGACCGCTAGGATACTAGCGAATACGACGGGGCCTACGAACGCGATACCGCTCTCCGCTAGGTCGCTATCGGTATATTTCCTATACCTAGTAGTTCTAGCTATAGTAAATACGTACTCGACTACCTCGAATAGGTTAGTAGCTCGCTCTATTAGGCAAGTCTAGTACGCTCGATGTCTATAGGGAAGTATATTTCGGGATAATATTACTTATAGTAGTACGACTTATAGGTCGTAGGGAGTATAGCTTTTACTTCCTTAACTACCTTAGTAAGTAGGCCTTTATCTACTATCTACTATCCTAGGAAATTAAACTCGTCTAGGACATATAGGCTTAGTTCTTAGACCTTAGTAGCCGAGGGCCGTAGATTCCCTACGATAGGATAGTAGTATAGGACGTAAGCCGCTAATAAGTCGATATAGCCTTACTTACTCCTTAACTAGGCTATAAAGGTATCGCTATAGCTTATGTATTATACGATGTAAGTATAGATCTATATTATATACGGTTTAATAGCCGGTAATCTAAAACTACGGTAGGGGGGATGTAGTTAGACTACTAGATTAAGGGAGTACCGTTTCTAGTTAAGTTAGAAGCGGGACCCGAGCTAAAGAGGTTTTCTAGTAGTATCGTAACGTTATCGATATAGAATCTAGGACGAACGAGTAGCTAGTATTCAAGATCTAGTTCCCCTACTACCTATTAGAAGTAGGAACCGTAGTCGTATTAATACCGGTATCTTCTCTCTATCCGATAGATCTTACTTATACTAGATTAAAATTATAACTAGTAGCTATAGCTATACCGCCTACTCCGACTCGTAGTTACCCTAATAGAGGCAACCTACGATAAAGCGAATATAGGAGGGTATTGTAGTACTAGCGGCGCTATAGAGGCGGCCGTCGACTAGTATAGAAGTATAGTAAACCGGCTACTCGTAAATCGAGTCGAATAGGTCTAGATCGTAGAGATTAGCTAGCCGATTGTATAGATCTACGCTAATCGTCTTTATCTAGTCCGTATCGGCGCGATATCGCGATAGCTCGTCGGTTTAGGTAGTAGTAGAGGTAGATTAGTATAGTAGCTAACCGTATCGTAAGCCTAGTAAAGCTACTAAGTTAATAGGTACTATAGGAACGGGACGATCGTAATAGTTAGTATACAAGTTAATTTATTATCTAAACTACGTTCTATAGGTATAAGATATCCTAGTATCGTACCGATACTAGGCCGGACCGTAATATATATAGTAGGTACGATATAGACCTCTCTAGCGATATTCCCTAGTAGCGAACTTAGTATACTATAGATATCCTCTACGATCCTAACGGATAGCGAACTTAGTATATAATCTAATATAGCTAACTACTAGAGGTCTTAAGTCTCTAGAACGATGTATTATATATCTAGTACTTATATATACTACGAGCCTATCTAGGCTTCGGCTTTAGACAGATTTAGTAATAATAGAAATTAAGAATACTAGCTTACGATAAATTTATCGATACTATTCGTATATACTTATATAGTAGTATAGGAATACGTTATCGCTTTAACGATTTGCTCTATATCTTATATAGATTAGTACTATATCTATATAGAAGTAGGCGATATAAACGGCGATATTATTAGGCGTAGTATTCTCGGTAAACGTAGTATCTCTATAGCCTAACTATTACTACGCAAGATAGCGACCGGGGCTATCGAAGGCGATAGTATAGTACTAGGCTTATAGATAAAACGCCTAAGACTACTAGCCTCTACGATACGGAGCTTACTATAAGCGTACTAGAGCTAACGTACTACTTCTAATACTAATATATCGTCTCGCTAATCGGATATATATTTAAGCGCAATATACTTAGTCTCTATTATCTATTTAGTAATCGCGTTCTACTATACGATAGGCGTATCGGAGTCGTTAGCTATAGCTTACCTCGTCCTCTCTACCGTATTACGAGTACTATTCTCTCTCTATTCGACTTTTAACTACTCTATCTCTTTATCGATATAATCGACGTTATCTTAGAGAAATTTAACTAATTCCTAGCGATACCAATTCTAATATTTCTAGTATAGTCCTTTTAGTATACGATTACTAAGTTCTTCGATATTAAATATATCCTAATTAGTATAGTCTAGATCGTTAAATAACTACGCAAGTTACTACCTTATCTATTATAGTATAAAGGCGTCCGCTAGTATAGGGAAGCTCCGAAATAGCTATATAGTACTAGCTTTCTCGATATACTATATATCTAATAGAGAAAGTACTACGCCTCTACGAGACCGCTTCGTTAGTATAGTTAGTATATCTAGTACTAATAGTAGTATAAATTCTAGGTCCTCGAAGATAGCTATAGAAGGTTTATAGATATTATAGTATACTTTACCTAGCGGTACTATAATCTTGTAGATACTAGTAGGCAATTTTCCCTCTCCTAAGAAGAGTAAGAATCCTCGACGATAGTAGGAACTATTTACGATATTCCTCTAGATCTATAGTATTATCTACTAATACTCTAATTCCTCTACTATCTAATATAGACGACTATCCTTATCCTAGCTCTTGCCTAGCTCTTTATTAGAGACATTACTAACCTATATTTGTTTATTAACTTACTAGATCTACTATACTATTATCCTAATATACCTTCGATACTATAGTAGCCGATACCGATTCCCTTTACTAGTCCTCTTATTTACATCCTTGTTAGCCTTAAGATTATTAAGCTATGCCTTTTTTATATCTTTTAGACGATTAATACTATTAGAATCGAACGCCTAGTATAGTAAATATATAATACTAATACTACGCCTACCCTTTCTACGACTACTACGACTAAGCCTCTACTAGATATTACCTACGTCTATACTAATAGGGAAATTCTAATATACTATAGTCTTAATATCGGGGATATTAAAGCCTATTCCGAGAGAGGTAGTAGCGAAGATAATATAGATCGTAGACGTTTCCTTTTTGAATTCGTTATAGTAGAAGTCCTTATCCTATTTAGGAGTAACGGAAGTAAACGTCTATACTATATTAATAATATAGGGCCCTATTTCCTATCCGGATATAGGTCGGTCGCGCGTATATCTATCCTTTAAATCCGGAGCGTCCTTAGTTATCTATATTAACGCCTTACGTACCTATTTACTAGCTATAGAACCTCCTACGATACTATCGATAAATATAATAGACTTCTTAATCCTATCTAGAGTCGCCTTACTACTAGTAACTACGCGCTTAAGGACAAACCCTAACGATGCCTAATTCTTCGAAGCGCGCTTTAGAATCTACTATAGGTATATCGATATATTATTATCTCGGTTAATAGACGTCTATATAACCTCTATCTAGAACTACTTCGTTCTAACTAAACGGAAGCCTATATTGTTAAGTATATTAGCCTCTATCTCTTCGTTAAGCGTTATAGAATATATAAACTAATATATATAGCGTAGTAGATAATCTCGTAGTTAACCGATTATACTAAACTATAGCCGAAAGTCCTTCTACTAGTATACTATATAGTACTCGTCGATAGCGATAAGACCTATATACGATACTAGTACTAGATTCTTTAAAAGCTTATAAAAGGCGATACTCGATATCTACTTAGAACTAAGTAAAATATAGGTATAGTCTCTATAGGCGATACGCTCGAATAAGTCCCTCTCTACCTACTTTATACTACTACTAATAAGTACTAGCTAAGTAAAGGTACCGATCCGCTAAATATCGTCTAATTACTCGTCTCCGAGCTTAAGTAACGATATAATTTATAGCGTAATACGACCTATAAGGATACTATATATATAGAATATTAAACTTTTACTAAAGCTAGTATAGGCTATTAAGAGGATATCTCTAAAGCTATATATTAGATAACGTAGGACTCGAATTTGCTCGTACTTTAGTATAAAATCGTATATATTTATTAAGTATACTCGAATTATACTAAACTAATACTAGATATTGCCCTCTACTCTTATCTCCTTAATAGTAAACTATAGCTTAGACCTTAGATAGTCGTACTAAATCGTACGTAACCGTTAGCCTAATAGAATCCTTATATTAGAGATATACTCTTCTCGAGGATCCTTACTAGCGATCGGTATTATATAGCCTATAGTAGTAGTCTACTTAAAGATCTTAGATCTTCTCCTCTACCTATCTATCTTCTATATAGAACGACTCGCTATAGCCGAAAGTTACTAAAAGTTACTAAAAGTTCGTATCTAGTTATCTAGTTAGTTATCTCTATAGCGAGGATAATACTAAAAGATACTAAAAGATACTAAAAGATACTAAAAGATAGTAAAGGATAGTAATAGATAGCGAGAGTCGATAAAGGTTAATAGAGTTCCTCTTAGATACTACCTCGCTCTATATAATAGAGAGATCTAAGCCCTATTATATAACTAGATCTACGAACTCTATCTAAATAATATTTAGTACTAACCTATAACTATTAGTCTACTAGCTCTTTATATTAATATATATAGAAAGTATAGATTAGTAGTAGTAGACGAGAGTATATAGATATAGAAATAGCTAAAGTTTTACTATAAAAGATAGATTAGCGGATTAGTAGTATAGTTCGTATATTAAATACGTAGAATAATACGTAAATTAGGTATCGCTATATCGAGTTGCTTTAGCGCTTTCTTTTCTATATAGATAATATACGATAGTATATAGTATAACTATAATATTATATATTAAAAATCGCTAGTATATAGAGTTAAAGTTCTACTATAGCAAAGATATCTCTAATTACCCTTAGATACTTTACTAAGGCTTAGTACCTTTCCCTATATTATTTAATTAGCTAAAAGTTACTAAAAGTTAATAAAAGATCGGAGTTACGAAATACCGATAGATACCTTAGGCGAAGTGTCTAAGTTTCTAAGGTAATATCCTATAACTCTTATCCCGTAACTCTAATCCCGTAACTATCCTCCCGTGACTTTAGTCCCGTGACTCTCATACCTTGGCTCTCATCCCGTGACTCTCGTCCCGTGACTCTCATCTCGTGGCTCTCATCCCGTGACTCCCCTCTCGTGACTCTCCTCTCGTGACCTGGTAGTCAGCTAATGCATTCGTCCATATCGACCTCTGGTAGCTGCACACCGGCCAGAGGAACAGAGATACGAGATACGACGCTATGGTCTAGGCCAAGCCAGGCCAGGCCTTGGATGTGCGGCCTCACAGCATGTACAAGGTAACATGCAGGTGTAGCTCCATCGCCTTCGCTATTCGCGCCCCAAGCGAGCCTCTCTTCTGCGCCGCGCCCATCAACACATTTCACCCCACCTCCACTTCGAACCTCACCTCTCACCTATGCATACATACATGGTACACAAGAACTGTCTCGCCGCGGACATCATCACCTCATATTCAACTCTAACCTCCATCTCCACTTCGCACTGCACTGCACTGCACCGCACCGCACCGTACCGCACCGCACCGCACTGCACTGCACAGCCACACTCTGACTCTCAGCATACTCACGCCGCCAACCGGTGAAGTCGGGCGGGCGATACGGCTATCTATCCACCGGTCAGACAATACCTCCCGAAGGATCTTTACCCTTCTCAATCTCTGGCCTCAGGCCCGGCTGCCCGCACCGCATACACCCAGACACAGCTGAAAAGCAAGTAGCCGGCCTTGGCTCTTCTGTGGCACGCGTCACATTCCAATGCGCAAGGCATAGTGAGGTGAGCATCTCACCGGAGGACGGCTGAGGCCCTAACCTTGATCGAGATGGCGGCGCCATTTGTTGCCGCGTACGGAGCGACGCCTTTTCACCCTCTAGCTTACGACCCTGGCCTGCCAGAGTTCCCAGAGCACTTTGGGGACCTGCTCTCTGATCCGTTTCTACCACCTCTTGCTCAGTTTGCCGTGGACGACGTGACCGTCCTGCAATTTGACGAGAGCGATATGAGGTGGATTTCTCCTGGTCTACTTGACCACTCTGCTGTTCAGCCTGACGTGGCAAAGTCACCTAGCTTCGGGAGTCATGCGGCGGAAACTGAAGCCAGCATTTCGCTGTCGCCGAGCGCTGCCTCTCAGCACATACTTACCCCGAGCTCGACCTTCAGTCCCTACGTCACCAATCTCGATGACCCAGAATCAGATGGGAACAACTCAACTTCACCAGCGAGCGATAGTTCGACAAGCCAATATGTCGTGGTCGATCAGCCGAATGGTGAGGCGCGAGGCTTAAATCACAGAATGAACGTACACTCAGCACGTGCTTCGCCAAGCATCTCACCTGCGACTCAGGCCGCACGTCCGTCATCCATCACATCACGAGGACCATCGGCGCCTCAGCAGCAAATGGGTAATCCACAATTTCACTCGTTCGCTTCCTCGTCAAGTGGCGCGATGTATGACTATTCGGGCAATGCTAATGCCCAATACTCATCCTTCAACGATGGCGACTTCGACCTATTTGGGAACACTGGTGGAAGCTTTGAAGAAAACTCCTTCAGCGCATCAAACATTGCAAATCATGCGAGCCTACCGTTTCGAACGACCTATGGCGGGAAAATATCATCTCAATCACCATTCCAAATAGGGTACCCACAGGCTGGGGAGTTGAGCTCGAATGCTCTCACACCCAGCTCGACCTATCCAGTACAAGGCCTCAGCAACAACGTCAACAATAGCAATCACTCCTTCACTACTCCAGTGCAGCAATTCACCAACGATGCTGCCTTTCAGCAAGTCCTCAATGCCAGTAGCATGGGAAATACGCCTACGCAGAGTGCCGCATTTTCGCGCGCTCATCCCACAACACGAGCTTCGTTCAGGTCAGTGCCGTCTGCAAGTAGCAGCATGACACCTACCCAAGCTGTACCAATACCTCGAGCGGCATATCGACAACCACGCCTTCAGGTCAACATCACTTCCGCCGAAAGTGACTGCAGTCCGCATAGTAGCCAGTCCGGTGCATCGTTCGACGACCATAGCACATCACTGGGAGGTGTATTCACGGCGATTCGTCAAGCCGATCCCTCCATGCGACTTATCATTGGTACACTGCATGCATCACAACACGAGCACAAAGTGCAAAAGGGCGGCCGGAAGAAAGGCATTCGCTTGACGGAGCCATCGCGTGCTCGCAGCCATCGTATGCGCAAGATCGGTGCCTGCTGGCGATGTGCCATGCAAAGAGATCCGTGCGACCATGGCGATCCATGTTCTAGGTGCGCCATGCGCTCCCAGAGAGGTCAGAATTACTATTTTGGGTGCGACCGATCGAAACTACCGGACTTCGTGGCCGACTTCTTACCTCAGTCCCTATGCTTTGGCCACACCAAGGCAGTACTTGAAGATAATGTAAGGGCCGAGGTTGTGGATTGGCACCGCGAGAATAGCATTGATGTCTACTTGTCCTGCGGCTATGGCCCGCCTCTCAGATGGAAGCTGACAGAGTTTACGCCAAAATCGCCAAATGTGCTTTGGCAGCTACAGTATTTCCAAGATTCTCGTACTGGACGCTCCATCCCCGAGAAAAAGTACTCTCCACCATATGGACTGCTCAAGCTCGACGGCGTGGACGACAAGAACTTCGATGACTACCTGAAGGACCTTCTCGAGCCGTTCCACCTAAACAAGCTTGGTCCCAGCTTCTACGCCGAAGAGAACGAGGTGGACCAAGACATGTTCCAATGCCGAGTCCTTCATATGATGTCGCAGCTGTATATTGGCACATGCGACGACAAGCTCAAATCCCTCCTTGGAGATATTTTGAGGATGATGGTGATCACGTGGATCATGGGCCACACTTTAACAATAACTGAAGACACCCTCCGGCCTGTTATCAACAATGTCCGCCATTCCAGGAAACCAAACGACTACGAACTCCAAGAATATACCTCGCCTCGCCTCGCAAATAGGCAACTCAAATTCTTCTTCGGCGTCTTGCGCAACCAGATCTACGAAAAACTATTGAAATGGCTTCAGCAGACCTTACATACTGCCGGCAAGAAAGAGCAGACGTGGTTGCAGTCATTTTGTGTCATCCTGGGTTTCGCTATGGTACTGGAGGAGATTCAACGCACTATACACTGCCAAGCTGATGCTTCGATCGAAAGGAAGGAAGCCACTCCTGAGCAAGCCGAGACACTGGCCTTCAACAGTTGCAAAGCGATCGATGACCGCTTCAGCCTGTTGATCGGCCTCTTCCAGTGCAAGTATCGCGACAAAAAGTGGGGAGAGTATGGCAGCTTCGGCAATGAAACGCCAGAGCTGAAGGAGCCCATCGCGCGAGACTTCTGCTCCACATTGCGCAACATGTTGGAATACAAGCAAGGCCACTTGCGATCACGAGAGAATGTCCCGTTCTCTTTCGACAACCAATGTCTCTACACCACGAGGCTGACGGCGAGGTTCCTTTTGCCATTCCTGAATTTGCCGAAGACGTAGTGGAGCGAGCGTCAGCCTCGATTTGGAATACTGTACGTGCTGGGCCCTGCCATCCACGACCTCTTTTGCTGATATACTACAACAGGAGCCAAATTGCCTGATTACATTGACGGTGACCTAGGCAACGTAGCCACCATAGTGGCGCATGCCTGTCATCCACACGATTTGAGATACCCCTACGGAGTTTTCGTTCTGTCTCTCAATATGCGATGAGAGAGTACGAGCTGTGACCGGTATGTTATATAGAACGGCGGTCTCTGTGACGATAGTGGCAACATAATGTCTTTCACGGCCGCGCATGAGAAAATTATGGATGGGCAGTGCTCGCAACCGCGAGACTGGTACTCAGATGGGGACTCCCTCGTGCTGTAAAGCATATATTTAAGGAAGGAACCCTGCTGTCCTCTTAACACAAAGATGACATTTACCTCCAATCTCATCGCCCTGTCGCATATACCCACACACTATATCTTAAAATTTTGGGGAGGTGGGTAGTTGGCAACGTGTTGAGAAAGTGAATTTGGACCTGCCTTGGTATGTCTCTTAATTGATCCATACTTCTTCGTAAGGAGCTCGGCTACGTTTTAGAGGGTTTGTTGTTGTGAGTGTGCCTTAGCTGCTAGGTGTATGTATGAATATCATCCCAGGACCCATAGATCGATCTTTTGGAAGGGTATGACATAGCAAAAAGTGCCGAGCGCAAGAATGCCGAAAATCCAGTCCTTTTTTTTCTTCGTTCCTTCGCAAAGTCGGGCTTTAGCTGATTAGTCAGTCATCACCAAAAACCTTGGTTGGTCAAAAGCATCGTAAGAGAGAAATCTCGTTTTTCATTTGTGTGGTAATGCGCATCGTATCAACATCTTCCTTCCTACCTACAAAACAGCCAAGAGACCAGCAGCACCCAGACCAAGACCGAGGACTTGTTGCATAGCATTCGTCGGTGCAGCAGCGGCACTCTGCGTAGCGGCGGAGGCGGCGGAGTGGGAGGAGGAGGAGGCAGCAGTGCTAGCGGCAGATCCAGTAGTCTTGCTGGAGACGGACGAGGAAGCAGCGGATTCGGTCGAAGCAGCGGATGTCATGGTCATAGTCATGCTTCCAGTCGCAGTCGCAGTCGCGGTCGCGGTCGAAGAAGCAGCAGCGCCAGACTCGCTACCCGTGCATCCCGCAGCGGTGGGGAGAGTGGTAACGCCATAGCTACCGCAAAGCGAGTCGGCGAAAGAGATGACATCTACAGAGAGAGAGAGAGAGAATTAATTGCGTGTGAATGTGATATGTATTGCGGCGGCGTACCAGCTTGTCCTTGAGCATCGCATTTCTGGCTCACGCAGCACGAGAGTTTCGTGAGCAGCGGGACATTGGAACAGATGCATTTCACATCGACTTGGTTGCAGCCGCCGTAGTCGGTGATGCAGGTCTGTGAGCATTCGGGAAGACCGGGGATTTGTGCGAGGACTGCACTGGTGAGGAGCGCGATGGTGGTGGCGATGGTGTACATTGTTATGATTATTCTTGGTGTAGTAGTAGAGCAGACGAAAGGGTGGGTCGGGGGGTCGGAGGGGATACGAGAGTTATATACCTCCTTGTTGATCTACGAGCATGGTTGGGGCCTGTTTTCCAAGCCATCCCGTATTGTAGGTAGCTTTGTTCCCGCTCTGGGTAGCTCGAACGTTCTTTCGGCTGTAGTGAAGAAAGCGTGTAGCAGTAGCTAAGAAGGAGAAGATGGCGCTGAATTTAAAATGATTGTCTCGACTCGTGGAGAGAGGGAGAGAGCTGCAGGGGCCGGGTCCAGGCGATTGGGGAGGGTAAAACTCTAATCGTGGTTTGGTTCCGTCTATGTCATGATAATAAAATGCCACGATTCCTCCGACTTCACATGTGCATCTCTGTGTCCGGAAAGAATCGTGCATCGTCTCTCAGTACCTTGCAAGAATTGTCAAGTTTTGCCTTCTACTACGAACGAGGATGTTCGGAAAGCGAACCTTTGCCAATCGCGCGCCGCCACTGTCTTGTTTAATTACACCAACAGCAGGCATTCCGTCTCTCCCAGCACTTCCGAGGCCAGGATTGCGGAATCCGGTCCATCACAGAGTCGCAAAGTCGAATTGCCACTATCATCACACGAACATCTATGATATGATGATGATGGACTGCGCGCGCGGTGACCTCGGCAAAAGGGCATGCGAAGTTCACCAAGTCGACTCGTCGTGGATGTCTGTCGAGACTCGATAGGGAAGCAAGAACCAATATATGCAAAGCTTTATGACTTGAATGTAACTGATGTATTAGGAAGAAGGACTATCTGCGGAAGTCCGAGATGAAGTGCGGCAGTTACAGCCTCAGGCATCATGCACGTGATAGAGATCCACATGCACACTCTTCAAGTTTATGAAGGTAATGTAACCGACGCCGGGAGTGATTGATAATAAGAAGTGGTAAGAGAGTCTGTGACCCTCACGCAAATATCGAGAACGCACGCGTTGCTTGCGGAGTCTTTTGTCCTTTCGCAGATGTATGGACTCGCGCAGTCGAGCATGTTCGCTTTGAATGCTGAAGGTCGATCTTCCTGGCTCGATCGCAATACATCGTCCTCTGTTGCCTTGAGCTTTTCAGTCTTGCGAGGCCTCTGGTACCTGTTCGGCTGAGAGGCCCAGAATCTCGCCGCCTTAAAGCAATGCTCGCCGCTCAGACTCTATGAGAGGTTCATTTCAAGACAGCAGCTCGCCGCCGAGGGAATGAATCATCACAGAATTGCGCAACCCAGCGAGGTTTGAACCACCAAGAGCGACGACAGTAATCGAAGCCGAATGGAGGACAGTAGTGTGCAATAATATCAAAGATGCAAGCCCTAGACGCGGGAAGGGAAGTCCAAAGCGCGTCGTCGGTAGATTTTCGACGGCAATGTCACTGCCTACAGTGTGTTGATTGAATGTCAAGAAAGATTCTGGAGGTTTGTGGTCTGAGGAGAAGGTCAGGCTAGGGATGACTCTGGGACGTCGGTGGTTTCCCAAGCATCACTCTATGGTGTCTAGCTCTTTGCATCCGGGTCCTGGCAAACTGCCCTGCGATGCGCGGTGCAGCTCTCGTGCACAATACTCAAAGGCTTGTCACGGCGACAGCGGCAAACCTTGTGGGAATGAATGATCAGTGGTCGTGTAATGCTTTCCTCATTTTGAACGCCATGCTAAGCCGCTGCTTCTAGCTACCGCTGTACCAACAACGCTTGCATTTCCTATGCAGTTGTCGATGCATACCCGCATCTATCCCTCGGCATGCATCTATTTCAGCGACTGGCAGCTTGACCCTGCGATTTCCATGTAGAAACTGCTGAACGCCTCTGCGCCGAGATCACCGTCAACCAAACCACTGCGCTTTCACTCCGGCTTCTGCGGGTCAATCGTATCTCCATTGAGGATAGTGGCCCAACCGATCAATCGCCAATGCTTCTCGATACGTCGACTGAGAGCCACCTTCTCGTTGATCGCCGTGCAGGCAGGTGATGTAAGTTGCAGCTTAGCCACATCCGACTTCACAGCGACAACCTTGGCTCCAGTCGCGGTCGATCCGATATTGACCATGAGCACCTCGTTCTTGGTGAGCTTGGCGACCTTGGCCTGCTTGCCATCTGCCGTCTTCACACCCAGCAGTCGTCGAAGGAGGAAGTAGTTCACTTCGATTTCCACGTAGATTTCTGGAAGCTTGCCTCGGAGGCCAAGGACATGGCCGACCAAACGGTCTGCACGGCAGAGAGTTGGGTCAATGCGAGTTCCGACACCAATGAGACCACCTGGCACAGCAAATTTGAGGCTGTTGTTTTCGGCGAACAGAGAGATGACCCGCGAGTAGATTGGCTTGCACTGAATCTTGCCTTGCTCGTCCTTTGACACGATACCAGGTCTGATCTCAATCTCGTCGCCAAGCTTGAGGATACCAGTCAGGATGGAGCCTCCCGCAACACCACCTTGGAGCTCATCAATCTCAGAACCGGGCTTGTTCACATCGAATGATCTGATGATGATCATGTGAGGGTCGTCCTGGAAGTTGCGCACAGGCACGGGAATTTTGGTAACCAACATCTCGTTGATAGCGTCGATGTTGAATTTCAGCTGCGCGGAAATGGGGATGATAGGCGAGTCATCGGCGACTGTGCCGCGAATGAACTTGCGAATCGACTCGTAATGCTGGGCGGCTGCTTCTTCTCGCATGAGGTCGACCTTGTTTTGAAGAATGATGATGTGCTGAAGTTTCATGATCTCGATAGCTGCGAGATGTTCTGACGTCTGGGGCTGCGGGCATGTCTCGTTGCCTGCGATCAGGAGCAGTGCGGCGTCCATGACCGCTGCACCTGACAGCATAGTGCTCATTAGAATATCGTGTCCAGGACAATCGACGAACCTGGGGGAAGTCAGTAATGCGAGATTTCGCAAAAGCGGAGAAGCAAGTGCACGCATGGCATGGCTACCTCCACAAGACAGACGAGGACTTACGAAACATGTCTGAAGAGTCGATATGTACCGGTGCAGCCAGGCCGCTCACACGGCGGATCAACCTCCTTTTCGCTCTTGAAACTCCGATAGCACGTAGGACGAGGGCACTCTTCGCTATCGCACTTGTAGATCTTGGCATTGGCATAGCCAAGCTTGATGGTGATGTTGCGCTCGAGTTCGTTCTTGAACCGCACAGTCTGCACCCCTGATATCGCCTTCACGACCGTACTCTTTCCGTGAGCGACATGGCCAATGGTACCGATGTTGATAGTTGCTTGACGGGCAATGATTTCGGGCGAGAGCGGTGTGAGCGATGCTACATCGAGGTCTTTCGGGTCTGGCTGCTCTGGGAGTGGCGGTCTTGATGCCGCGGCCGCTGCTGCATTGTTGGCCTTCTTCAAAGCAGATCGAGGCGCCGCTGCTGGACCTTTTGGTCGCACTTCCGACTGTTCGTCTTGTGCTTGGAGTGTAGGGGACTGTGGCGGCGTGTCTTCTTCAGAAGGCGGATAGTCGCCGTTGGTCGCCATGCTGGGCGGGAGCGGACTCGTGAACGATTGTTCTCCTCGAGGTGTGCTCTTGGCGCGCGTGACTCGATAAAATTGTGCTAATGCGATAGTATGCGTTCGATGTACGGTCGTAGTCTGGTCGCAAAAAATGACCTTGTGAGTGATCGTGTGCGTGCGGTGCTGTGCGGTGGTGACTATGAGTCTTGAGAAACTAAAATCCTCAATCTCGCTCGAGGTGGGGCTCTCAAGTGCTCCATAGTTTCTGCCTGAGGCCCATACATACCATGTGTTCAATGGACCTTCCGGCAACAGACCTTCCGGCCTTTCTACACCGCCCTTCCTAATTCTTCTACTTCTTCAACTATCTTTTATACTAGCTAGCTAGTCGCTATCGACTACTAATTACTAGATCTTAGAGTTTCTTAAAGTGATTAATAATACTACTAACTCTACTACTATGGCTTATAGTAATAAAGAAAGTAGAATCTATTATATACTATTTGTATAGTAAACGTAAGCTTCTATAACTATCCCTATATGAAATAATAAAAATAGTCTTATTTTTCTATATATCGTAATTCTATATACTTTAATACGTAATACGTCTAGATTATTTACTTACATACCTTCTAGAACCCCCTCTATATATATAATACGCTTAGACCTCTCGTTATTATACTATTTGATATACAAATCTATGTTCTCGGGAGTATAGTGTGCGTTTTCAATGGTTGGAGTTTGGGCGCTTCGCTGGGACTTGGCTTGCCTCGGGCATCGGTTTGGGAGCGAGATAACCGAGAGCATTGACCTACACAACACGAAGCGCGTGAAAGGAGGTAGCGTTGGTCTACAAGCGAGGATGAAAAAAGGACAGAGCTCTGGAAATGGGCGACTATAGGACTCCCCAGGCCCTATGAGAGCGAGTGCACGCACTCAATTCACCTGATGTCTGTCGAAGGAAGACGGCGGTCCTCTATGCAGAGTGGAGTGACGAGGAGGATCTGAAACTGCTTCGGGTCAGAAATGCGAGTAAGAAGCGCTAGGTCGAGATGGCGAAAGAGTTTCCCATTCGCAATGCGGCGTGTCTGCGCTCACGCCACAAGAGGTTGACCTTGGGCAAAGACGAGAGCAACAACAACGAAAACTGGGCTCGCCAACCTTGGACGCGCGAAGCAAATAACTGCAAGGGCAGTGGCTATCAGGTTAAAGGGAAAGCGCTTCACTGAAGACGAGGGCAAGCAACTTCTTGGGCTGCGTAATATGGAGGACTCGGATACATGCATGCATGCATGCATGGCATGGCCGAGCGGGGGCTGTGGTGCCTCCAAGGTCGCCACTACAGGCTCATGAGGGACAAAGCACGACGGGCAGTCACGCAGCCTTTCAAAGAGCCATGAGTCTGCGGACAGAGGGCCAAAGAGCCATGAGTATGCGGACAGCGGGCCAAAGAGCCATGAGTGTGCGGACAGCGGGCCAAAGAGCCATGAGTGTGCGGACAGAGGGCCAAAGAGCCATGAGTATGCGGACAGCGGGCCAAAGAGCCATGAGTATGCGGACAGCGGGCCAAAGAGCCATGAGTGTGCGGACAGAGGGCCAAAGAGCCATGAGTATGCGGACAGAGGGCCAAAGAGCCATGAGTATGCGGACAGAGGGCAAAAATTGGGCGCTGAAGGCAGAAGGGCAGCAGAGTTTGCCTCGCAGATTGGCTGTTCCACTTCTGATGTCAGAAGGCTCATGCGTAAGCTGAAGATGCCCTTCAACAACAGCCAAAGGAAGCGCCGGTATGCTGATGCAGATTGGGAAGAAGTTCAAGTGTTGGCATCAGCAATGGCGTTGTTGCATGGTGACTTCATTGCTCTTGGCAAGAACGATCTGCATCACCAGCACGTTGCTCAGGTACGAGCGGGCAGCTGCCGTTGCTTTGTGCCCTACATCGAGCCTGCCCTGCCCTACATCGAGCCTGCCCTGCCCTGCCCGACTCTTCTCACCTCCTTCTCGCCTGGCGTCATTCATGTCGCCCTGCCCTCCATTCCTCCAGCCAATCAGCCAATCCACAGAGACAGAGCTAGCAATACATGTTTTCCAAGACACTGCTGGCCGCCTTGCTGGCTGCCGCACTCACATCCCACGCGCAGCAAGGAAACGACACGGCGCCTGTGAGATGGCCACACCGATATCATAACACGGGAAGGCCTTCCAGCTAATGCCAAAAACAGTTTCCACATGTCACATATCCACATGCTGTCTCACAAAACCCGCTGACCTCGCCCGGAACTCAGTCCAACCAGACCTCGCCGCCGAAATATCCTTCTCCCTGGGCAAGTGGAGCGGGAGATTGGGCAGATGCTTGGAAGAGGGCAACCGACGTTGTTAGCCAATTGACTCTGGAAGAGAAGGTCAATATCACGACAGGTACGCACTCCGGATGTGCAATGCATTCTGATGACTAGCCCAGAGGCTGCATCAACCTCTCCGCCACCCCGGCCCACCAGTGCAACGACTCGCCATCAGAATCTGACCCGGCACACTTTGACTGACTTTGCCTGTCACAGGTACGGGATGGTCACTCGATGACTGCGTAGGCAACACTGGTTCCATCCCCAGATTCGGCATCCGATCATTATGCATGCAAGATTCGCCAACTGCCATGCGTTTTGCCGATTTCAACTCAGTCTTCCCCTCTGGCGTCAATTTGGCAGCATCATGGAGCAGAGCATTTGCAGTCGCACGTGGCGTGGCCATGGGAGAAGAGTTTCGCGACAAGGGCGTCAATGGCCTTCTGGGTCCCGTAGCTGGGCCATTGGGCCGCAGCCCTGAAGGAGGACGTAATTGGGAAGGCTTTAGTCCTGACCCATATTTGACTGGCGTTCTCTTTGCGGACACCGTCAGAGGTATCCAGAGCACAGGACAAATGGCTGTCGGCAAGCACTTCATCGGAAACGAACAAGAACACTTCCGACAAGTGCCTGAGACCACTCAATTCGACCTTGGTAACATCACATATCCAGGCTCATCCAACATCGATGACACCACCCTACACGAGCTCTATCTGTGGCCATTCGCGGATGCTGTACGAGCAGGGCTGGTGTCGATCATGTGCAGCTACAACCGCATCAACAACTCCGACGGCTGCCAGAACTCTTATCTTCAGAACTACATCTTGAAAGACGAGCTGGGCTTTCAAGGCTTCATCATGTCCGATTGGCAAGCGACGCATTCGGGTGTCAGCTCAATCTTGGCAGGTCTCGACATGACCATGCCCGGTGACGTCGAATTTGATACATCGACTAGCTATTTTGGGCCGAATTTGACAATCGGAGTACTCAATGGTTCCATTCCTCAATGGCGCCTGGACGACATGGCAACGCGCATTCTCGCCGCCTGGTACCATGTCGATGGCGACAGCGAGGAGAACAATAAGCCAACGAACTTTAATTCCTGGACACTTGACACCTATGGATCTTTCCACAGCTATGTCGGCCCCGAGTACGGATACGGTCTCATCAATGAGCACGTCGATGTCCGTCAACAGCACGGCGCCCTGATCAGAGCCATCGGTGGTGCTTCCACTATTCTTCTTAAAAATGTCAATAACACTTTGCCATTGACGGGCCACGAGAAGCTTACTGCAGTCTTTGGAGAGGATGCCGGACCTAACCTTGAAGGGCCAAACGGTTGCGCCGACCGCGGATGTGCTCAAGGAACTGTCGCTATCGGTTGGGGAAGCGGGACTGGAAACTTCCCGTATCTGATCACTCCAGATGCTGCAATCCAGCGTCAGATCACGGATCACTATGGAGCATACGAGTCTATCCTGTCCAACGGAGCTTTGACTCAGATTCAGGCTCTTGCCAGACGGGCCGCGCAAGTTGGAGGTGTGTGCATCGCCTTTGCAAACGCCGACTCTGGTGAAGGTTTCTTGCATCCAGACAGCAATTGGGGAGATCGCAACAATCTCACCTTCTGGCAAGGCGCACCCGCTATGCTGAGAAATGTCACCTCGAACTGTAACAACACCGTCTTGGTCATCCATTCAACGGCTCAAGTAGAGCTTCAAGAATGGAAAGACCACCCCAACGTCACGGCGATCCTCTGGGCTGGTCTGCCAGGAGAGCAATCCGGAAACAGCTTGGCAGACGTGCTGTACGGACGAGTCAATCCCGGCGCGAAGCTTCCCTTCACCATCGGCCGCAATCGCTCCGACTATGGTACTGATGTGCTCTACCATCAGAACGGTCCTGTTCCACAATTCGACTTTGAGGAGGGTGTATTCGTCGACTACCGAACCTTCGACCATCGGGACATCGAGCCTACATATGAATTTGGATTCGGCATGAGTTACACGACCTTCAACTACGGCAATCTCGAAGTCAGCAAGACTAATGCAGGTCCATACACTCCTACTCGGCGCAACACCAAGCCCGCACCAACCTACGGAACCATTGACAACAACCCCGCCGCCCACGTCTTTCCAGAGAACGCAACTCGGGTCCCGTATTTCATCTATCCTTGGATCAACAGCAGCAATCTACAGGATTCTTACGGCGCGACAGATTATGGCGATGAGTCTTTCATCCCAGAAGGTGCTCGAGATGGCTCAGCACAACCTATCCCACCAGCTGGCGGCGCACCAGGAGGCAACCCCGAACTCTGGGATGTCCTTTACGAAGTCACAGTCAATATCACCAACACTGGTAAAGTCGTCGGTGATGAAGTAGCCCAGCTTTACGTTTCTCTTGGCGGAGAATATGACCCGAAGATCGTTCTGAGAGGTTTCGAAAGAGTCACGATCCAACCTGGCGAGTCTGTCAAGGTAAACTTTGATCTCCTCCGTCGAGACATCAGTAATTGGGATACGGCCAGCCAGAACTGGGTCATTACTGACGCGCCGAAGAAGGTGTGCGTGGGTGCTTCGAGCAGGAATTTGCCGTTGCAGGCGGATTTGGATGTTGGTGGTTACTAGCCCAACGCTGCAAGGGGAAAGCAAAGTAAAGTAGATGTCATGAAAGTATGATCAATGCAGTGTGCTAGTGAGGCAGTCTGGTGTCTCGGAGTGATCAGCTCTTTACCGCCATGACCACGCTCGCACCCGATGTCAAGTGCTAGACCTTTGCAGGGCGTGAAGAGCACAATTGCCTGGCGATGGTACTGGCGAGCCAAGGTGTAGATGGCTGATGGCGGCATTGTTGTCGAGTTTGTTCGGATCCTAGCTAACTTCATCAAAGACTGGGGGCTGAAATCTTTCCCCAGTGCCCAGTGCTGGGCCAGGTGAGCATTGTCTGTTGCGGCTTGGGTGTGGACGAGGGCATGCGCTGAAGCTCACCGACCACCGACTCACTCGCCCATTGAATAGTAGTGATTTTGTTCTGATCCTGTCAATTCTCATTACCATTAAAACGCCTATTTCGGCCACTTCTTCCAACCACGTCCATGGCCCCGTTCTTTCCATTGTTTGATCATTTCCGGCATGCCCTCCATCGCCTTCCTCCTCTCCTCTAGCTTGCCTCTCAGTTGTCGTTCCCACAGCTTACCCTTCACCTTCTTGCCCACTCCTGTACCCTGTACTCTCAGACCATTCTCTATGCGCTTCTGCTCCTTTACTTCTGGGTGTTTGCTCGACAATGGCATGAGCGGAAGCACGTTGTGCGCTCTTGCCAATTTGAAAAGATCTGCCTGCCGCCGTAATGATATCGCAGGTCCGTGCCAGTTGCCTGTTTTGGGATTCTTCCATGGCAGGAAGGGGTTGTGAAAGCGTTTCGATGTGTCTAGAGGACTCGACTGGATTTTTGCGTCTGACGAAGGCTCTATGGGCACTTCTGATGTGGATGCGCCGACATTGGGATCCGAAGATGATGTGTTTTCGGCCACTGTGATGGTCTCTGTCCCCGACTCTGCTGTTGGTATCGAGGTTTTGGGTGCTGCTGTGCCGATTCGTAGTTGTGGTGGGGGATATTTCTTGAAGAAGTTGAGTAGTCGAGGTGGCAATCTTTGGGCCAGCCGTACATTATTCTCCAGCATTGACGTCGCCATGTTGACTGTATGTGTGGTGACGGAGGAGTCGTAGGCGCGAAGACTGCGGCGTGGCTCGGGGATGCATCGCTGCTGCTGCTGCTGACGGAACAATGAAACGCCGCGCCGAAGCTTGCTCTCGCGTCGTCAACCGCGCGATGCCTGGAGCTACTCCATCACCAGAAACACACTCCAAGGCTGAACAAACACAACTCTACCTGCATCCGACAACTTCATACCGCCGAGAGCTCACCAGCGCAATCATCTCAAACAATATAGAGATCCGCACTCACCCAGACCGAGCTACAAACAACTGAAACGCCAACATGTCCTCGCCGTTCGCCATCAGTATGGAGCAGATATCAAGCGCGTAAGGGCCAAGAATGGCTACTAACAATGATGTGTAGACGGGGGCGCCTGCGTGGCGATGGTCGGCAAGGACTGCGTGGCAATTGCATGCGATTTGCGACTCGGTCTGCAAGCACTCACTGTCTCCAACAACTTCCCCAAGATCTTCAACTACGGCCAGTCCACATTCCTCGGCCTCACAGGTCTCGCGACCGATGTCAGCACAGTATCAGAGCTCTTCCGGTACAAGGTCAATATGTATCGATTGCGCGAGGAGAGAGACATCAGCCCACAGACATTCGCCAACCTCGTTTCGAGTTCGCTGTACGAGCGGCGGTTTGGTCCGTGGTTCGTGTCGCCGGTGGTAGCTGGTATCAATCAAACGACGGGAAAGCCGTTCATTTGCGGGTACGTACAAAGCGAGCGGGCAAGACGAGCACAATACTTCCTCGCGACTGTGGACTAACGTGACATTCAATAGCTTCGACTCAATCGGCTGTATCGACTTCGCAAAGGACTTCATCGTGTCCGGCACAGCATCAGATCAGCTCTTCGGTACTTGCGAAGGTCTCTGGGAACCAGATCTCGAGCCAGAAGACCTCTTCGAAACCATGTCGCAGGCCCTGCTTTCTGCAGTCGACCGCGATGCGCTTTCTGGTTGGGGAGCACACGTCTACATCATCGAGAAGGACAAGGTCACCAAGAGGCTACTCAAGGGTAGACAAGATTAAGAGATGAGAAGAGAATTTGGCAAGAGGTCTAGAAGCGGTACGGCTCATTCGAGACGCTGTACATTATACACTATACAGGGCGATGCACGCATGGCCAAGAGTTTGCGACGCCCAGGCCGGTCTCTAAGAACTGCGAGACACCCTAGGTTCGGGTGCGATGCCACAATTGTGGTCAGTAGCTCTTATGAAACGAGACTGATTGCATGACATCCTTCTTTCCCGAAGCCTTATCTTCGTTGAGTTTCTCCCAGGCTCACCAAAGCAAAGATATTTCTCGAAATCTGACATCCGATCTTGCCACCACGACATTCATCTTCCAAGACTTTGCAGTGAAAAGGAAAGGTCGTTAATGCTGGAACAAAGGCTGGCACCGTTGCATGCGTCAGTGTAGGTAAGTGTGAGAGCTGTGAATGTCTTACATCGAGGCTGTCATATGAACCAGATGTGTCTTGGAGCCAGCTGCGCATCGTCCTCACGATGCGAAGCGTACAAAAAGATCTTCTTTCCATCTCCATTCAACATTATTCCAGATCATCCACCACTTTTCGATACAATCTCCTGCCGATCATGGCCCAACCTGCCCAGTCAACCAACAATGGCCACCCCCTGATTGCAGCTCCCTCCAGGTGGTCCAAGTCCGATGCGCGTACATTTTACCACGAGAGGAGCGAAGCAGGAAGAGGCGCATGGATTCGAACGCAGCTGGATCTTCGCTTCGCCGAAGCGGGCGTACTGAGTGCAGAATTTCACCATGAGCTTGTTAGAAGACATGACGAATTCATCACGGATACACTGGCTGCGATGCACAACGCTATCTTTCAGGTAAGTCTCTCATGATAGCCAGGAAAACAGCGCTGACGCCATCCAGCGCAAGATCCGCCAAGAGCAAAAGCAGTCTCTCGCCAATATGCTGTCTCCAGAAGAGCGGGCCAGGATCTCGCAGTTGCCAACTGATCAGAGAGGAAAGGCGATCTTAGGAATGATCAGTCAAGCGCGAGAGAAGCAGGAGGAGAAGATGATGGTCGGACGCTGCCAGATGAGCAGCGTGCACAAGATATGAGCGCTACGAAGAAGCGCAGGCTTAGCGACTCGGACTCCTCATCGAAGTGAAAACCACCTTGCCAATTCGTAGCGAAAACTGACAGTCGTGGTGGTGGACACTTCACAGGTTCATGCGTGGAACTACTGTGAGATGGCTATACTGCTGTCGATGATCGTCGTTCACAGAACGCGATCCGGTTCTAAGGTGGATATCTAGACATGGCTTTCTCGTTGGCAGGTGGAGCTTTCCCGTCCAGTTTTATCTCACCTCTTCTCCGTCACCTTTCTTTCCTCTACAATCACGATCTAACAAATATGTCACTGGGGAAGCTACTCCAACACTCGCTCGCACAAGAACGGCGAGCTGGTCAACAAGACATCCAAGACCAGAGACGCCGTCGAGATTGATGTCCTGCTTCGAATTCAAGTCGCCCAAGAACAAGAGTCAAGACCTGCTTCTGGATCGCGCTAAAGATGAAATGCACACGGCTTTCAACGAATTCCTTTCGGGATGCATTGATAGCTTTCACGCTGCAAGTCTTAGTATGATGGCCAGACCATGGCTCAAAGGATTGACCAGGCGTGCAGTCTTTTCATCAGAATGCGCAGGCCAGGGCTCGTTCGACGACTCGAGAAGAATCTATGGTCAGTCAGTGTACTCAGAATGGTTTCGAGCTTGGTTACTGACGATCGCAGCTCAGCCACCGTCACACGAAGGGGAAAAACAACCCTGCCATGGAATCACAGGAATAGCGAAGACAAATCGTTTGACGGTGGTGACGGCTGGAGGAAGAGAGCATAGGTCGAAGTACATGTAAGAGCGTATGGATGCGGAGCATCATCGCCTCCCATAGCGATCGTCATCATTAAATGTTGGACACCTTCAGACAAACTTCGTAAGGCCTTTGCTTCCACAAACATTTCCGACTCCCAAAACGAACCATCCATGTCGAAAACGCCATTAGCTTCTGCAGAGCTAGACCAAGCTCCCCTCGCACCATGTCACAAGGCTCTAGTCATTACCCATATCACTCGTCTCCGGCGGATCATTCACGATGTCGATGAACTTTCGATTGGTCGGTATACGAACAAGCAAGCAGCGAGGGAACAGCTTGCTCGTATGACGTTGATCATTCGCGACTATGCTGCTCTAGCTCAACATCACTCAGACTCGGATATTGCAGGTCCTGTGGAGCCAATCGAGTCCGCAGCTATGGATATCATCGATGCTGCCTTGACCACTTGCGGAGCCGCTGCTTCGTTTGCTGAAGCAGCGTTCGTGAATAGTCAGCTCTGGGGCCGCGAGCAGGAAGTGGCAGCCATTGTGCAAGAACAGAGCGCAGAGAGTGTGGATGATGTGATTGAACTTTGGAATGCGTTGCCGGAAAAGCATGAGAAAGTCGTGCCGGATGCATGTCGAGGCTGTGATGGAATTGATTGGGAAGCGCTGTTTGTGGATCGAAGGAAGTCGGAGGCTGATGCTGGATTACTGATCAGAAGGCCAGCAATGGATCTGGACGGAATCGAAGACGGAAGGTCGCCAAGAGACCAACCTTGTCGACGGAAAAGAGCTGTCACATTCATAACCAAATGGCTAGCCAGCTTTTCACCACACTCATAGCCCAGCCCATCCCATCCAAAGAATCCACACTACTTCTTCCCCATCAACTCCCTCTCACCCTCAATTATCCTCGGAACCTCCTCCTCCAAACTGCATTCTTTCGGCTCCCAACCCAGGACCTTCCTCGCCCTCTCCGCCTTCCCCATAGAATTCAACCCCCAACTCAACGCCTGAAAATCCGCCGTCTCCCAAGCCTCCTGTTTACTCAAACTTTCCACTCGAAAATCTGGGGGTATGGCACCCATCTCACTCGCCTTCTCCGCGATAAATCTACTCAAATCTCCCCATACATGTCTCCCATTTTCCGTCAAAAAGTACCCCTTCTGTCCCCAAATTTCGCTCGACAAATTTCTGGAAACAGCGGCGGAGACGAGGAGCAAGTATACGGATGAGAGATCGTGAATGTGGATATTATCCCATTTCGCTTTTCCTTTCCCGATTACAGGAGCGTAAGCTTTCCTTAGGATCAATGTTGTCAATTCGTAGACTTGTCTTCCACGTCCTGAGATTGGGCCGCGTCCTTTTCCGTAGATTGTGGGAGGGCAGATGATTGCTGTTTTGACAACGTCGCCGTGGGTTTCTGCGGTTTCGAGGACGATTTTATCTACGTTTCGGTGGAAAGCTTCGTCGGGGAGATTTGTGAGTTCGGATACGCCGGAGTAATCGTTGAATTCTGATCGTGTCCACTCTTCGCCGAGTCTGTTGTCTTTGGAGTCGAAGTAAGTTAAAATGCCTGTTCCGCCGGTGTGGAGCCAGAATCCTGGGGTTTCTTTGCTGTGGCCTTTTGCGAGGCCTTTGGATATGGCGCGGGCGGCGCCTTCATGGTCGGAGGCGTCTGCGGCATGGAGGACGATGTCGGCTTTGGAGGCTTCTTCCTCGAGGACGGAGCTGTCGTCCAAACTGCCGATTACTGGACGGAGGTTTGGGTAGAGCGATGTTACTTTGTCCGCTTTTTCTTGGGTGCGGAGTAAGGCGGAGTATTCGTAGTCTGGGTGGGCTTTGTACAAGACGTAGAAGGCGTCGCCAGCAATGTATCCAGTGATGCCTGTGATGAAGATCTTGGGGGCCATGATGATATATATGTCTGCTATTCTGCCATGACGTTGCAACGACCACGATGTGATGCATAGCGGAATGGAATTGCGGGTAAATACTCAAACAGTATACACTAGCATAGTAATTGCTCGGATAGGACCGACCTCCATTTAGGCGCTTCGTAGAATAGTCGTGTGTGTATTATGTAAGAGAAAGTACGTAAATAGTTATACTATACTTACTTAGGATTAGTATCGTAACTTCTACTCTAGTAGAAACTACTTAGATAGTAAATATTAGCGCGCTTTCTTCTATATCTAGTATTTCTATATCTAGTAAATAAAGTATAGAATATAGAAATTTGCTATATTATAGTTATAGATTCTCTATAGGAAACTAAAATCGATTAGAATAAGTTTAGTTAGACTATATTCCTATACCTACATATCTAAAGATCTATATTAAAGGATATCTAAATATCTATAGATAGATTCTTAATAATAATATTTATACTTAATTCTTATCTATATCTATAAGCCTATTTATACTATATAGGAGTTTAACTAATCCTTCTAAAATAGCTATAGTATTTATTCTTTTTCTACCTTTCTATCTATATATATTTATATATACTAAGTATAACTATACAAATATAGAAATAGTATAGTACTATTTAAGTAATTACTTTAATAATATTTACTATGTAAGTAATTCTTATACCAATGTATCCTATCTGAGTAAGCCTCTTCCTATCTAAGTAGTTACTATACTAATGTGTACTATTTGAGTATTCACCCGGATGGAATTGACTTTACCTACGCTTCTCTACGCCGGCGGAAATCCAAGATCTGGACCTCTACTACGTCTGCCAGAAGTCCTTATGCACCTTTCACCCACCTCGAACACAACATCGCGAATACCTCTTGTCTGCCAGCAGGGGACCTGGACGATGACACTGACGCTGGGCCGGAACAACAGGTGAATCATGATGCTCACGACTCGAGCTCGGGAACACGGCCATCATCACACAGAGGGAACAGCACGACTCGAGCTCAGACGGGCTCGCGAGACCCAGATGTTCACCAAGTCGAGCCTCGTGCGAGGATTGCACAAGCTCGTGAACAATTTGGCGCCAACCGGGTGCATCCCAAAGCGCCTTCGCAAGATCACGAAAGCTCAGGTATCAGAGGCATAGAAGCCAAGCAGTTCACAGTGCCAGTAAGTTTCAACTCTCAAGTGAACATGGTCGGCTATTCTTGATTGTCTGATAGTAGTACGGACTGCAGATGCACGTGTCGGTGAGCGAGCTATGCTTCTACTTTGGGAACTCACCCTGCATCCGACGCAAGCCACAGTTGGATACTCCAAAACTTCACATCTTTTGAGGACAAAAGGCCTTTGACGGGAGACAAACGACTGCTTGAGTGATTGCAGCTAACATGTCAAGTAGCACTCCAGTCGCTCTGGAACGTTCTACTGTCAATCATTACAGCACAAAAGCACAACTTGAGCGTCTGACAGTGTCTTGGCTCCATCGCAGGCTCCGAGGCTGCACATGTGCTTCAAGCCACTAGCTTTCCAAGCCGTTCGAGGCTTCTCGCGTCGCTGCTATAGCATGGTCGAGGCTCGAGCTATCCATTTCTCAACCATCGACCAATCCTGACGGCCATGCCAAGAGGATTCCCTCTGCATGCTCGGCGCCCCCGGCTCTGATTGTGGCACATCCTGGCGAAGACTTCCCGTAGCGTGCTGAGATAAAGTAGGTCTCCCACCCAAAAATGCTTCCAATGTTTTCTGGTCCAAGTCGATTGATCTCCTGCTATGGCGACCAACCAGGAATCTCAGGTCTACATCACAGATGCCAAGGAGCGTCGAGAACAGGATGAGATCAATGCGGAGAAGGGGATGTCCACCAAGGTCACCTCTACAGTGAGCACAGAAGAGGCAGAAGATGACCGCGAAACGCGGCCTGCGAAGCATATCAACTGGAGCGACGCCATGATTGATACTCTGATCGCTATACTGCCGCTCTACTTTGTCGCCTTTTGCGTTGCGGCATACATTCGAGATGGCACTCTTGCCAACTCCTTCAGAAACCAGGCTATCCTGCAGATGGCTAAATTTGTGAGCTGCGAGCCATAATGACTGCTCTATTCTCTGCGCTGACATTATCGATAGAACCCAACCATTTTCCCAATCATCTTCACATTGATCTTCGCGAAATTTATTAAGGCGGTTGCCAATGCAAAGCTCGAGCGTGGCGCATCAGTCGGATCGATTCAGCACTTGCTGGGAAGCAGAACACTAGTCTCATCTGTCTTCACCCCGATGAGACTTCGAACTTGGAGCATTGTCGTTCCTCTGCTGGTCGTCATGTGGGCATGCAATCCTCTTGGAGGTCAGCTCTCCCTTCGATCTGTTTCGCGTGCGACAAATGTCACCGTGATCGATACTCCTTTCGTTTACGTGGACCCCATGCAAGAGATAGATCTACGTGCTTTGCCTGCGGATTCGGATCCCAGCTACAATCGCGTGATCGACACCTCCTTCAACACCGCACTTTTGACGCCAGCGAGCTCGAAGAACGGCACTCAAGATGTGTTTGGAAACATCCAGATTCCGATGTTGGAGTATCTACGACTGAACCAGACTGCTGATGTCGATGGCTGGTTTTACACCCTTGGACGAAATCTAACTGGCTTGGAAGCGATCGTTGCGGACACGATTGACCTGCCTCAGCATAGGAAGCTAATTTATGCCTCCCTGATCGGAATTCCCTACATTGCAAACTTGACCATATCTTCTCTCACGGAGACCAACGCCTCATCAAGTGACGACCTCTCCGCAAAGCTCCAGAGGATCAAGCAAGATCTCTTTGGCGAGCAGGTCATGAATACCCGCCTGGAGTTCACCCTCCAATCGTCATACGTCTACAGTGACTGCTCATTCCAGCCTTTGCATGTTGGAAGTCCGCTCCCAAGTGGAGACGAAGGCATCTACGTTTCGAACAATGTGTCGATGAACACATTCGGCAACGCGACAGACTTTGTCACGAATGGTGCCGGTCTCACCATCAAATACGACGGCAACCACACTATGAACAGCACATCTGTCCGCAACATCGTCTTCGAGTCATTCTTGGCTGTCAACGACGTCGACCTGGGCATGACTGAGAACGGGGGAAGCACAGGCACGACGTATCCGACCATCAGCGAAGCACGATGTGGTCTCAGTACCACTCACGTCGAGGCCCAGGTCTCTTGCGCTACTTCCAGCAACTGCACAGTTTCGAAGATTCGAGAGTCAAAGGCGCCGCACCAGCCCAACTACCTTACTTTCCTGGATGGCGCAACGATTCCAGCATCAATCGATGCCGGTGACGACTTCACGATCCCCTATAGACAGAAACTTGCCCGCGAGCTCATGTCAAACTTTGTCAACGCTACAGGACCACCCTCGGGGATCTTCAATCTCAGCCCTCTAGAATCGTTCTTCACCTACCCAGATTCCCCATGGAAGGCTGCGATTTCGGGAATGGGTGCTTCGTCCGGACAGTCTAACCAGCTGCCCATCAACTTAGTCGGCGATCTGCTTTTCTCTCAACGTTTGACTCAGCTATTGAATACCTACTGGCTCACCAGCGCCGAGCCTTTCCAGATGGTCACGGGCATCGATCTCGAAATGGTGGAAAGTGGCGAGAGCACTGTACCCCTCCCAACCACCATGGGCACGACATTCGTGGAGAAGATTGTCCTGAGATGTCACATACCATACATGGCCGTACTCTTGGTCATCTCGATCGCACTCTTCGGAATGGGCATGGCGACCGCCTATCTCGATGCTACCAGGAAGGGACCAGATGTTCTCGACGACTTTGTCAACTCTCTTCGACACAATCCTTACGTCCATGTCGATGACAAGCTCGGTTCTTCGATGGAGGATGGCAAGGAAATGGTCCAACGATTGAAGCATACTGTCGTGAAAATCGGAGATGTGCATCCCGGAGAGTCGGTGGGTTATGTCGCTATCGGTACCCCGAACCATGTACAGCCAGTTGAACATCTTGATCATAGGAGGCATTATGCTTAAAAATGAATAATGATT
>LFZO01000374.1:0-27775 GCA_001578225.1 Pseudocercospora musae | reverse complement strand
AACGACTTGCTTAGACCAGAGCTTCGAGAAGTGTGAATTTTGGCCCCGGTCTCCCACACCACCCCAGGAGAGAGGGAGAGAGATTCGCCATTCCCTGTAAGCAGGGCCCCACCACCAACAAACAGCCAGCAAAAAAAAAAAGGAGACAGAAAATTTTCGTAGTGACAGCATCGAACCTCCTCAACAGTCGGGATGTTGAGCATCCATCGGTGGTGGGTGGGTTGCCACAATGCTTCGATCCGTGATCTTCGTCTCTTTTGTAAGAAATCATACCTGCCGTCATAAGGGGAATCGTCAGGACTTGTGCCACTCATGTCAAGATCGATCAGAGTCACCTGATTGATCTTCAGGATGGTAGCTACCAGCAGGATTAAGAGACACCAAGCACGCCACCAGCTGGCTCACCAAGTGAAGATTCATTGGCCACGAAACTTGCGAGCTTGCCGCAGACGGGCCCATCTGAGCACCTGAATTCGGCTCGCTGAGGAAGGTGACTGAGGTCGTCACTACACCAATTTTCTCCTCTCCCCAATCTCATCTCCCACCCCCCTAATACGGAATCCCATTCGTGAGCAACTGAAAATAATCATAAACACCCGTAGAATAACTCCTCTCGGACCAATGCACCAACTTCCTCACAAACTCCGCAGCCTCACGTTCACTCTTGTCCAAAACAAATCTCTCTTGAAAATGCTGAATCGTCTGAGGTTTGAAACAAGGCAGACCCGAATCCAACATGACCATCACAATATGGCTCAACTGCTCCACATATTGTCGACTTGCGAGGAAGACCTTGACACAGAGTTCTTCGAATTGCTTGAAAGCTTGTGAATTCTTTCCACCCATCACGGCCACCATTTCTGGCGTGAGTTTGAAGGGTGCACGTTCAAATTTGATCCCACCGGGAGCGATGTCGAAGCAGAACCCGAAGTCGATGTGGAGGATGTGACCTGCGTCGTCGACCATGATGTTCCCGTTGTGACGGTCTTTGAATTGAAGGAGGTAGCTGATAATGCTGTATGCGGCCATGGATTTGATGAAGTTGGAGCGAGCTTCTTGAAAGCGAATGGAGTCCTCGTAGCCGTACTTTGATTGGAAGTATTCGTAGAGTCCGTTGACGGCTTCACGGCCGAGCATGTCTCTGGAGACTGAATTGGGAAGGACATCGATGACACCGCAACCAGGAGCTGTAGCTGTGACACGGTACGGGAAGACGTAGACATCAAGGCCAACATTGTTGAAGATACCCCGAAAGGCTGCAATAAGTTGTAGAGCGAGCACATCTTGACGGCAATCGTCGCCGACTTTGAAGATGGCTGATTGCCAGACTTCGTAGGTACGACACTTGTGTTGAAGCTGTCTGCCGGTAGCACTCTTCTCGTCTGTGGGTGCGTCGCCTTCTTCTTTGCGGATCCGGAAAGTCGCCATAAATGGAGCTTTCGCATGGGATTGCAGTGGTTTGCCCGACTTGCGATCGATACCAATCAGGACGCCATCTGGGTTGCTGGGCAAGTAGACTCCGACATCGACTTGAATTTTGCGGAGCTCTTCCTCAATCTTGGCCTTCTTTTCCGGCTTGGGACGTTTGATGAGTGGTTTGAGTGTACCGGAAATCCCAGTAACCCTGCCAAAGAAGTCGAATTCGCGCTCGTAAAAGTCCTTGTCCTCACTTGCGAAGCTTCCAATCAACTCGTCCATGACCTTGTCGAAGATAGGTTTTGCTGGGTCAGGCACTTGCGAATCCTCATCCTTGTAGGCATTGGCCTTGATATTCCAGATGATTTGGTGCGCGAAGAGCTGCGAGAATGTCGCCGTTTCGATGATGTACCGCTCGACATAGCCAAGCTGGTCGTATCGCAAAGCTTGCACAACCTGCGGCACATAGAAGAAAGTGACGTCGACGTGATGACTTTCGAGAGCCCTTACCGCGTATTGTACGACAAAAGGATGGCTCTTGTAAGCAGGCAGGAAATAAGTAACAGCAGCGATGGGGTTGATCGGAGCCCAGTACAGCAGATATCGAAGCTGTGTCTTCAGATCTGATGGAAGCTCCGAGCCTAGCAATAGGTAGAGAGCATCGGCCTCGTGAATGGCTTTTTCCGGGTGGCGGAGGAGGTATTGTCGCATGCTGAGCTTGATTTGCTGCGAGTCAGAGAAGCGTGTTGCCAATTGTATTGCCACACGAGGATCTTCAGCCCATGCCACATCGACAAGCGACACGACCAAGGACTCTTGGTTGTGAAGCTCACTATGGCCAGGTGCTATGCTTCTTGAGTCTTGTCCGAGCGGTGCCGACCATACCGAGAGCTTGCCAAGCTCGTGCCTGATGAGTTCCAGCAGCAGCTTCTGCTTTTGTACCAATGAAGGCAGGGCTCGCGATGTCTTATTTCCAATATTCTCCATGCTACCCAACATGCCAGCAATATCGTCGAGGAGCTTCTTCTCTGCCTTGACCTGCAACTTGTTGCTGCCAAAGGACCATTTAGGAGGCCCAGCAAACCAGGCCAGCCCAGCAGATAGGATGGCGTCCATCAATCTCCATTGAGCTGTGGAGTCTAATCTGGTGCAATACTTTAGGATCTTGGTTGCGAGCAGGACGATGTGGAAGTGAGCCTCGCGAGCCAGCGGCTGACTGACGGTCTTCTTCATGGCCACCATGGTGATTCGCATGAGCCTGGAGTAGACCTTTTCGGTAGCTGGCGATGTGAGTCGGGAAGCATTGAAGTGGCTTGACAGGAAATGCGTCAGACGCAGATGTGGTGCGACCAGGTTTTGTGTAATCTGTTCACGCCGCTTGATGGCCTCCCAGCTAGAAGGGGCGAATTCTTCCTTGACATAAAATGGGTCCAGGTGAGAAAGGCTTGGATTGAAGAAACCCTTCTTCAGACGCACCGAGGCTTCCCATCCAGCTGCGACTTCCACGAGCACCCTGGACTCCAGGCTTGGGTTCTCTTTGATGATGCCGAGCCACAGTGAGATGCCCAAGTTGATCGACTGTTTGGTGAAAATCATGAACGGAACCGATACGAGGTCTTTGATCAGCGCGACTCTATCGGATAGGCTTCGACTGAGAATGCCAGCCGCATCACGCAGAATTGATCGAACTTCTTCCGGGTGGACATCTTCATTGCCCTTGATCCGTTGGCCAAGCCTTCTCAGTTCGACTGCTTCATCTTCGATAGGCTTATCCACAACCAGAACCGTCAGGCGCGAATCGCCGTTGTAGTCTACGATGGCAAAATCGTCGTCCATTTGTAGCCTGTCATCGAGGTGACGATATTCCTGGCGAGTGGTGTATTGTGCAATGAAGTCGGAGGCAGTGTTTACGGCTTCGTTGCGACCCTCTAGGCTTGTCAGGCGCTGGTCGCTTCCAGGTATGATTGATCCCATTTCGACCGCGAAAGATCGACCGAGAGCAATGTGACCATATGCTCCGTCATCCTCGTAGTCTTCCAAGTAAGCCTGCAGCATGCCTTTGACGTCGAGTGGCGAGACATCGATCGCTTTCGCTACCCACACTCGACAACGCTGATGGAAGTTGTTCAGAGTTTGCTGCCGGAAGTGCGCATCGTCGGAGACCTGAATGTTGACGTTGCCTTTGGCTGAGCTATAGTACGACTTGAAGGCATACTCGTCCGTTTCCGTGTCCAGGCAGGCTTTCCACATTAGCGAGAGGAGCTCCAGCAGGGCGAAAAGCGACGCTTTCTGACACAATGCAGAAGGGATCTGGCTGATGATACGGTCACATGCTGCTATCGCCGCTTGTTGAACCTTGGCGATGCGGTTACAACAGCCTTCGAATAGAGTCGCCAATTGTAATGCCACTTGCGGTGCAGCAAACTCTTGCCGCCTCCCAGATAAGGCTTTCTGCAGGTATGTATCAACGCTGTGGTTGGACACGGCAAGGATGCAGTTGTACAGATGCTCCGTCGTCTTGACTTTGTTCTCGAGGAAGTATGGTAGTACGGCAGTGCTGTCCCCACCACGGGCACGGAGAGTGGATACGAGCAGTGCAGCGTTCACGAACACACTTTCTCGGTAGCTGAGCTTGTTAATGTCGGCTTCGCATTGCGGCAATATTGTCACGAGTGCTTGCTTCTGTTGTCGATGCGTGGAGTCTCCAGCACCACGGCGTAGGATAGGGTTGAGATCGATGCTGCTGTTGGGCATGTCAACGCGTGACTCGTCCACGAGCGGCAAGCTGTATAGAGCCATAGTCTGCAGTTCGTCCTCATGGACCTTCGTGTTGCTGGCAGCCAAAGTGAAGCCGTGAACAGCAAAATTGAACCACGCATCCCTGCCAAGTGAAAGCACTTCGTCTTCGTCTTCGAGTTTTGGTTGATTGACGGTGTCGAATGAAGCGAGTAAGGCCATGGGCTTGAAGAGTTGGGCGATGGTCTTGGATGTGAGATCGTGATCGACGAGCTTCTCACCTACCACATTGCCGCTACTGACACAAAGACTCAACATGTGTGTCAAGTAGACCTCGAAAAACGGAGAGTCCTTCTTGATGTATCTGGCCAAACGCAGTCGCGCTTCGGTGACAGCTGCCATCAAGGGCGAAGTGCTCTGAATAACAGCGTCGCTGCCGATGCGAGCATAGAGACGGAGCAAGCCCTTCAACTCGCTCGCGCCACCACATACACCGAGCGCTGATGTCTCAATGATGATTCTGGCGTCGACGGCTGGACTGATCTTGCCGATTTTCTGGAACAGCATTGACAGCACCAAAGCAGTCAGCTGTGCTTCGCTACGAGCGACGGCAATGGAGACGATGGCTTCGATGACGGTGCCATATGCCGTAGCCGTCTCTTCGTCGTCACTGAAGTCCAGGGAGATGGCGCTGCCCAGGCCTTTGTGAGAGGAGAAGTTGTTCTGGCTGAAGTTGAAGCCGGCGTCAAAGATTGACGACTTGCTGTTTCCGTGAGCGTCGGCATCGGCACTCAAGATGTTGCCTAGAGTGTAGAGCGTGCTGATGACAACATCCTGGGACAGCGGTCTGAGAAGCCGAGCAAGGCATTCGCAAGCTACAGCTGAGGTGGTTGGAGTCATTCTTCCGTTGACGATCAATCTGGGTAGGGATCGGGTAAGTGTCGTCGCCACGGTCTCAGAGATGTTGGCGAGGACAGCCATGCACCTGAGTACAGTCTTGGCGAGGTCTTCATCGGCCATCTGGGATGGATCGGCAGTGATGGCATTCAAGCAATGCAAGAGAACATGGTCGTTGGGAGTCTCGCCGTTGAGGATACAGCAGCACAAGAAGCTTCGCAGAGCGGATGCTTTGACTTCTCGAGCAAGCCTTTGCTGCCAGATCGATGCGAGCTTAAGGTAATCGGCGTCGGCGTCCAGAAACCTGATCTCGTCAGAGATGATGTGCGTCAAATCATCAACGTGGCCATTTGAGGCTTGGATTGGATTACGATAGCGTCGGGGGTTCTGAGTGAGCAGAGTGTGCAGCAAGACCGGTCCGGGCAGAGGTTCGGGCGTGGGCAGCAAGGCCAACACACTCTCCTCGACCACGTTCATGAACGCTTGCTCGAGAAGCGTGGCACCGAGCGGCTTGGCTTTCGCAGAGTACTGGCGGCTCCATCGCTTCCACTCCTTCACACGTCTACTGGCGGCGTGGGCATTGCGAATGGCCGAAAGAGCGCCTTCCAGAGACACCAGGAACTTCTCCGAGAGCAGACGTCGGAGCTGAGGCAACAACGACATGCGCTGTTCCGGACTCCAGACGCGCACGTGTTTCGCGATGGCGTTGAGGAAGCCGAGGAGGGAGACACCCAGGCGGATGACGTCCAAGGTCTGGTCTGTGATTTCGTGCTCGCTCGAGTCTCCTCCTTCCGGCAAGCGCTTCAACCATTCTGCTCTTTCTGCGCTCGACGCAAGCTCTTCTATGGTATCCACGAGACACGACCACGCCGCGTGTCGCAACGAGGCGTGGTTCCGAGCGATGGCGAGAACGGCGGTGGTCAGATCGTAGGAAAGGGATTCCCAGGGAGGCAGATTCTGGTGCAGTGGTGTCGCGCGGAAGGCCTGGCGGTGTGCTTCGGGCAGGTAAGGCGCGAGTTGTCGTAGCAATGCCTCCGAGTCTTTCGTGGTGTGGACCAAGGGTGCTGCCTTGCACAATGCCACCAACACCTCCAACTCCCGGGCGCTCATGGGGATGTGGGAGACACCCACGGCCTGCTCCTCGCCATCGCCACTGCCATTGCCATTGACCGCACCGGCACCATCCTCGTGTGGCTCTGCTTGCGACCTTCCCAGCGCGCACAGCCTCGCTATGTCCCCGTCGCCGTGATCCTCGCCGACGCCATCTTCGTGCTGTGCTCCTGCTGCTGTTTCCGCCGACAGCCTCGCAAGTCGCTCGAGGGCGTTGCGCCGCGTCGCGCCCATGCTGCTGTACACGTTGCTCAGCATCAAACCTTCGTTTCCACGCAATACCATCACTTCCACCACTCACACTTCCATCGCTGCCACCTTCGCGTGGCTTTGCTGGGCCAATAGCTCTGACGAGAATAAACACATATGCTAATGAGCTGGAATTTGGAATCAGATTGATGTCATCAAATATTGAACAGCCAAATCGGCGTCAATTTCTCCAAACGCCGATGACTTTTCCTCCAACCGATGACTTTTCCTCCAACCCACATTCCACCCGCTGAATCACTGCCAACGTCGCCGCCATGGGTCTCGCCGGGAACAAGAAGTACGCGAAAACACACAATGATCACCGTGGAAGGATCTGCTGACTTTCTGCAGCCGCACAAAACTTTCCCACGACCCGAACAACACCGCATGGGCCCGGGACACGAAAACCTTTGGTCGCAAGATTCTGGCAAAGCAAGGCTGGAAGGAGGGCGACTACTTGGGCGCTGAGAATGCGAGCCATGCCTCTCACTACACTGCCGCAAATGCCTCCCATATCCGAGTCATGCTGCGGGAAGACAATCTGGGTCTCGGCGCAAAGATTGGTGGCGGAAATGCGGAGACTTTTGGTCTGAGCATGTTCTCAGGTCTGCTGGGGCGACTCAATGGCAAGGACGAAGCGACATTGAAGAAACACGAGGATTCTATCAGAGACGCTGAGCTGAGAATGTATGGAGATCGCAAGTTCGGCTTCATGAACTTTGTCTCAGGCGGCCTGTTGGTGGGCGACAAGATCGAGCCGCCGAAGAGCACTAAGACTGAGGACATCAAGCCTCAAGTTGTGGCAGTCAGGCTCGAGACTGGGAAGAAGAGCAAGAAGCGGAAAGCGGATGAGGACGAGACTGAGGAGGAGCAGAAGTCCGAGAAGAAGCTGAAATCCGGAAAGAGTGCTGCAAAGATTGAGAAGAAGAGCAAGTCAAAGGTCGAGGCAGCGCTACCAGAGGACTCCTCCGCCAGCGATGCTCTTGCGCAAAAGGTGGACGACAGCTCGAGCTCAGAGTCCAACGAGGAAGCTAAAACAAACGCGGACAGCAGACAACGCAAGGCACAACGCAAGGCCGAGAAGCAAGCAAAGCGATCAAAGTCCACGGCTAGCGACGATGAAAAGTCCCGTCTGAAAGAGGAGAAGCGAGCACGCAAGGAAGAGCGTCGCAAGCGGAAGGAGGAGAAGCGCAGGAAACGAGCGGAGAAAGAAGCATCGAGCGCGAGGACTTCAGTGCGAACATCTACCGCCAAAGAAGGAGAACGATTTGGCACTTCAACGCCGACATTCATGGGAGGACGACAGGCTTTGCGGCAACGGTACATCATGCAGAAGCGCATGGCTTCTGGCAACGCTGCTGCGCTGAAGGAGATTTTCATGCTCCAGCCACAAGCAGCATCTTGAAAGTGACCCTTTTCTGTTCACTTGTCGGAAGAAATGCCTGAGATCAGGATCTGGAGAGGAACCTTTGCTGGTTAGTAGCTCCTCGGGGTCGATTATCAAGTTCTCGATCTTTCTTTGGATCGCCGTCAAAGCAAACTCCGAATTCTTGGTTGTCTTGCCGATTGCGAGGTCTTTCACCATAGCGTCGGAGCACGACTCTGCAGTACCGTACCCTCAAAGGTGCTGAGCCCGGACTACAAATCTGGCCGAAGTCAAAAGCGCCGAACTGGATTCGAGTTGAATTACGCCAAGAAGGACTCGCCATCACAATTCCTGACTCGGATGAACAAAGCCTGCTCAGCACATGCTCGCGTTCATGTTGAGATCAGCGACGCGACCACTCCTCTGTGAGAGTCATCGTCTTCTTACCCAAAAAGTCGTGAATACCACACCGAGTTTCGGCGATTGGACATGACCCTTGATTCCTTCTACAAAGCATCGGATGGATGATCCACATGGCTCTGCTTCGGAGCACATTGACGCCCATGTCCACCAGCGTGCAGCGCCTGGTCAAGGTCTCATCGATTGGACTGTGATGTCGAAGTTTCTCCACGTAGCCTTCGTCAACGACGGCGATCAACCTCACACCTTTCCCAACGGCCGGAAACTCAATACGCTTGCCATCACGACTTAATTTCCACAGCTGCCATTGTCACTTCAACTCCACGAACTAGGCCCAAACGTTTCATTCACCGGAATCTGAAACCTCGGAGTCCCCATCCCATCGATCGTCTTCGAATTCACCGTATTTCCCCACCATATTAGGCTCGCGCCGGGGAAGATAACGCAGAAGAATAGAACGATCGCACTCACAGCTACGCTGGAGTCCAGCGCAGCTGAAAGCACGTAGTTGTATTTTGCCCACCATTGCTTGTAGTGGTTTTTGATGTACTGGCGAGTTGTCAGTGGATGGGACGAAGAATGGAAGGCGACGTACCTTATTGAAGATGTAGCTGGCGACGAAGGCAGTGGTGTAATTGACGCCGGTCTGGAGAACTATCGTTAAGCGAAGAATATCGTCTAGAATTGAAGCAGAGAGACTGACCGCAGGAGGCATATTGCCCGTACCAGCAAAGAAGATCGGCCAGTGAATCGCATTCAAAACCTTGTTATGCGGGAATCGCTTCTTCAAGAGAAATGTCATGACCGGTAGCAATGCACCTAGCCAGAACATGTGCAGCAGACCCGAATAGATCTTGCCGATGCTATACATCCGTGCCGGGCCGATCGCTCCCCAGACAATAGACGACACGAAGTTGACTCGGCCTTGTGGGCACGTATACCCACTCTTCTGCTCCTCGGAGCAGATATTTTCAATATGGCCCAACATCCAGATCAAAACTCCCTGCTGACTGAGACTTCCGAGGACGCAACCAATGAACTGTGCGAAGAAAAGCGTTCTTCGAGGAATCTTCATGTACAAACCCAGCTTCTGATCTGAAGCGAAGTTCATGGCTTGCGAGAGCGCGGTATAGGCGTAGAACTTTTTTTTGGTAGAGTCAGTGGTGGGTAGGTAGAGTTGAGCAGAGTCGTCTTTTCGATAACCTTCCTTACTTACTTTGAAGATCAACATCACTATGGGTTTCCCGGGCAGTAGGTAGCCAGAGATGATCTCACCCAGGACCGTGAGCACGTTGCTGTTCAGATTGGCAACGGCGTATACCACCCCGACTGGCACAATGTATAAGCTTGCCATCCCGAATGCAATAAGCACGCCCCAGAACGGCATCCCGATGTCGTAGACGTACATGGTCATGATGCTCAGACCTAAGATTATGGCCGCGAGAGTTGCATACCACCACCACTTTGCATCGGGATATTTCTCCATCATGCGCGCGTGGCAATCTTTGGGTCGATTGCTTTTGAATGAGCGTATGATGTCGTGGAAGTGGTATAAGAAAATGTGGCTGATCAGTGCAGCCATTACAGCGAAGCTGATGCCGTAGCCTAGAGCGAAGGTGACGGGCATGAAGACTGGACTGTAAGCCTTGTAAGCTTCCACATCGAAGTTGCCATGTTCGTCGACGATTCTGGATCCGTTGTAGATAGCGCCGGTATTGTCGTAAGAGTTGCTGGAGGATAGTGGTAGGTAGGACGTGTACCAGGTGTTTGTGTAGTACAGTATCGGGGCTGTCAACGCGAAGAAACAACAGAATCCAGCAAATGCATTCGCCTGAGCCCAGAACGGGACGACGAGAGGAGAGCCGTTGTACGCGATCTGAGCCCAGTCGAATGTGATTGGCATCAGGCCCAGACCGCTGGACATGCCGAAGACGTTGTTCACGCGGAGGTTGTTTGGAGCTGCCCAGCATATGAACGCGAATGTGCTGAGGGCGGTGAAAATGAAGCCAGGAAGCCAGTACCAGCAGAAACTGCCGACGAAGATGTACAAGAAGAAACGGTAGCGAGAGATCCGCCAGCCGTTCGCGATGGGGTTGGCACGGCTGTGCAAGGTCTCAAATAAAGCCGCATTGGCCAAAGTCGAAGGCCAGATCTGGCAGAACGATCAGCAAGACTTGGACCAAAAAAAAAGGATTCGCTTATAGGCCAAGACCCCTACCATCTCAGGCGGCTCCACAATGAATCGATACGCAAGGCCCGCGATCCCAAGACCGAACAGCTGCATCGTCAGACCCAACAGCAGCTGATATCCCACCGGCGCCTTCAGCCCATAAAATGCCATCTGAGCCTGAATGATATCCGTAGCCCACGACGTCCCGAAACTGAGATTCGACATGATCGTCACAACCGTGTGTTCCTTGACATTAAACCTTCGATCTGGATTCACGCAGACCCGATGGCCGCCGAACACCCTGATTGTTTTCAGCGGGAGAATGAGCGCAAGACCACAACCGGCTGGAAACGAAAGCAACTGCGTCACCAGACTCGTGATCGTCACGCTCGGATAATGTACTGAGAAGAAGGAGTTTATCCCGGATCCGATCTGTGTAAGAATAAACATTCGTTTAGTAGTTATGGAAGCGAGCAAGCAACCCACCAAAGCAAAAGCGCAGCCTAGAAACCACATCCGTAGAGTATTCACGGGTAGTGTGGGATCGTCCGTGCTTGGCACATTTGCTCGTACCTCAGGGTAAGGAGAATTTTGCGATTCAATCGTGTACTCTTCTTCTTCTTCTTCTTCTTCTTCGAGTGCTGGATCGTCAGTTTCCAGATGGTTATTTCTGGGATCGGCTTCTTCTTCATCATCCTCGCGCACTACATGCTGCTGCTTCCCTTCATGAGTGGTCATGATTTTATTCTCTTTCTCAAAAGGAAAGAAGGAGAAGATTTCTTTAGAATTCCATGTTTGAGCCGGGTGTGTGTTTTTCTTGAGCAAGAAGGTCCAAGCGAGCGCTGGCCGTAGTAGGCCGTCCCCGGCAGTTCAGTGCCACTGCCATACACGGAACAGGGGCGGATATAATTCAGCCTATGCGACAGCGCTTCTTTCTCTTACACGTTTTATTGTTGCCTCTTGGGGAAGGCGTAGGAAGTGATGATATACATGGCTCTTGGCGGTGATGTGTTGGTGTCCCTACTGTTCCGCTCGAAGTGGCATCGGAGTCTCGTCGTGCGAGACGTGGAATCATGCAGCTTCCGCAGGTCTTTGTTGACAAAGTCGTTGGTATCATATGGCTGGCTGTGAGAGACGCGCATGAAAGAAAGCCTGGGGCGTCGCAGCGGGAAAAGAGAGATTTGCGATCTCGGCTGTCCCCAGCCGATGCCCTAACTGGTTCTCCGGAAGTTCTCTCGGAAGTTTACTTTGTGTGTTGTAGAAGTCCGGCCCGCGTAACGCGCACTTTCTCATTTCTCGACCTAACTTATTAACTATATATCTCAATATACAATAGACTAAATTAGTCGTATAGTAGCGTATTTAGAAATAGAAAATAAGCTCTTAATTTCTATATATATAAGAGAATATAAAGTTACGTAGTTAATACTTAGTAAGCGCTTTAATAGTATCTCTAGAACCTACTAGTAAAAAGCCGAAGACTAGATAATACTTAGTTACTAGTAAGAACGTATACTTATTAACTATCTAAATATTCTTTCTAGATATAGTCTATCTCTAATACTAGTAATACTATATAATATCGTCTACAATATTACTAAGAGGCTTCTAAAAAGGAACTAGGTACCTAGATCCTACTAAAGATATAAGAATAAGATTATCTCTATATATCTCTAATCCTTTAATAAAGAATATAAAAAAGTAGATAGTAAGGTATACTATAGGATCTACTTTAATCTCGTATACTAGAAGATTACTAAGTAAGAGATAGAGCCTAAAAATATGTATAATATAGATAGGAAGGATATTCTTATTAGATACCTTATAAGTTATAAAGATAAAGAGGATTATTATAAAGAAGATATTTAAGAGCTATAGGCTTATTAGTAATATATAAGATAGTAACTACGAGTAGCTTACTATTATAGGCTATATTTGCGCTAATAGAATATAGCTTCTACTAGGCCTAATCTACTAGGCAAAGTTAGACGATATTTAAGACTCTTAGGTATAGAAAATTAAGCTTCTAACTATAGTATCTACTTCGCTTTTTCTAAGAAGGATTAGATAGATAATAGCCTTAGATTTACGTAGCTTATATAGATCTAGCTAGAGAAGGAGAGTACCTATACGTAGTGATATATACTTATAGATAGCTCTACGTATCTATAATATATAAGTAAAGCTTCTAACTTACGACTACGTAGCTATATTACTTCTATAATAAGGCTAGGTATTCGCTATCCTATTATAGATAGGTATCGTTATAGATAGGCTATCGTCGTTATAGGTAGGCTATCGTTACTATAGATAGGCTATCGTCGTTATAGGTAGGCTATTGTCGCTATAGGTAGGCTATCGTTACTATAGGTAGGCTATTATCGCTATAGGTAGGCTATCGTTATTATAGGTAGACTCTCGTCGTTTTAGTCGTCGTTATAGGTAGGTAGGCGTTATTATAGATAGGTAGACGTCGTTATAGGCTATTATTATTATAGGCTATCTTGCCTAGGCTATTATTAGAGGCTAGAGCTTAAGTTTTACTATCCTACTAGTTTGTATAGACTATAGCTAATTAGACCTTTAGCTTTTAGAATCTAGGGAGTTACGTAGATAGCTTCTCGTATAATTTAGCTACTTTAGTACTCCTTATTATTATAAAGCGAGGTTCGCTCGTAACTAGCTACGAACCTAGAGGTAATAACGTTATCGATAGAGCTAAATCTCTCTCGCTTTACTAGTATAGCCTAAGGACTAAGATAAGCGCCTAGGCGCGAAGGAGTCTAGCTCTTAGGCGACTAGCGATTTAGAAAACTATCTAGCTACCTATCGAGCCTAGTATAACTATAACTACTATAAGAACTAATACTAAGTTAATAGGCTAACCTTCCTAGGAAGGGAATCTATTCTAGGAATAAGGGACTAGAGTAGTAACCTAGGACTAATTATCCTAAAGAGGAGGAAGGAATTACTAAAGAGGAGGTTTTAAGAAGTACTAGAATAAAGAGAATATATAAAGGTCGAAGTACTTAGAATATCCTAATACCTATAGTCCCTAGGGGAAGTATAGCCTTAGATTTGCCTCCTAGGCTCTAGCTCCCCTAAGGGTAATATAATATTAGTTCTAAGGGCTAGGTATCTTATATAAACTACTCCTTATACTATATATAAGGTAGCCTATAAAGAATACCTAACTTCTAAGTATAGAGGCTAATATAGGAAATCTAATTTCTAGCGCTATAGGTTATATAACTAGATACTAAGTAAGGGTAGGGATAGTTCTTAGCTTAGTAGAGAGCTAATATAGAAGTTAACTAGAAAATAGGAGGAAGGACAAGGATCTATATTTATAAAGGAAAGGGAAGAAGGAGAGGAAAGGGATAGGGATACTACCTTATTCCCTAAACTAGAGGCCCTCCTATCTAGCCTAAAAAGCTATAAAGAAATAAGCTAAAGGATACTAAACTAGAGGAAGTAAGTACGATCTAGTTAGGACGATAGAGATATAGGAAACCTCTTAATATTTAAAAGACTAGTATAACTAAGGATAGGGCTTAGTATTCCTAATAATATAAAGGAGAGTAGGGGTTTTTAATACTATACAAAACTAGAAGGGACTTTAAGGAGGATAGGAAGGTAGGGTATAGGGCTTTTTCCCTCCTAAAGGAATATATAGAGATAGCTACTTATCTAGGAGTTAGAATAGTATAGTAATATAAGAACTTATCTATCTATTTATATAGATCTTCTATCGATATATAAAGGACAAGATACGACGAAAATAGCGCCTTCTATTTATAGATAGCTATAGAAGCTATATTAATATATCCTTTCTTAAATAGTATAATAATAATAAAAAGATACTAGTTACTATATATCCTCCTTATTTAACTTATCGCTTATAACTACTAAATATATTAATCTTCTTACCTCTAGATATCTACTATAGCTAAGAACTAGACCGATTTATTTATAACTACTAGGACTTATCTAGTATTATAAAGCGCGACTTCCTACGCTTATTCTAGCCTATCTAGACTAAGATACTATCTAAGAAGAATATACGAAGTAGCTAGAAGAAGATAGGCCTATATCCCTTTAATCTATTATAAGTACTTAGTATCTTTAAGAAAGAGCCTTAAGAGCTACTAGTTAATACTAGACTATCTATAAGTAAGTCTAGTAACTTAATCTTATTAGTAGATAACTAGAGGAAGCTAAAGGGCCTTCTAAAGGACGTTGTTACTAACTAACTAGATAAATTAGATAAGTAGAAATTAGATAAGCTATTAAATACTATTCTTACTATAATAACTAAGAATACTATCCTCAAGGCTAAGAATAAGGGCTTTAAGATAGTACTTAACCTTAAGAAGAAGAAGAAGAAGCGGAAGTATAGTAAGGACCTCTTTCAAGAGATAAGGATATAGGATAATAATAGAGCTACCTTCTTCTTACTAAGAAAGATTAACTAAGCTAAGGCTATATAGATATATAAAGAGTAGAAGAAACTTAATAAATAAGTAGCTAAGTAAGTATAGAAGAAAGAGGTATAGGTAAGGGCTTATAATAAGTAGCTTATAGTCTAAATACGTAAAGAATAATACTCTTAAAGGGCTAAAGAGAAGGCTACCTAGTAGGTCCTTAGAATAGCTAATAAATTATATAAGAAAGAGAATAAGGAGATAGATAAGTAGCTAGCTTAGTCTCTCTAGTAGTTAACTAAGAAGTAGAAGGGGCGTAAGATATATATTATAGTACTACTAGTCGCCCTATAGGTAGATACGGAAGTATAAAAGCTAATAAGCCGAATTCTAGTAAATTCGAGATCTTAGTATAAAGTAAGATAACGATATAAGCTATAGCTATAATATCTATATTAAAATAAAGCGCGATATCTACTTAGTCTACTATTTTAATATAAACATGAAATCTCTTATAGTTGTTAAGAAACAGTGTCGTAAAGTGCCGTAATAGAAACCATAGAAGTGCTCGTTACGTAGGGCTACGCGTTACGCGGGTTAGACTTCTAGCAAGTATAGCCAAGAGATTGGACTTCAGTTTGAAAAGCGGTGGCATCATTTGGAAGTCAGTAGTGGCGAGCAACGTGTTGTTTATCATTCATCCGAGTCTGATTCACCCTGCCAGATCTCTCATCCTCCAATTCTTCACTGTTGCTCTCCTCGCCCACTCTCGAGCAGACATGGCAAAGATAGCTTGTCGTTCTGCGAGAAGTGCGGAGCCCTCGAGTAACGATTCGCAGTCGCAGCCAAACGATGATTCCTAGAAGAAGCGACGATGATCCCCGCATACAGAAGCCTTGCACCTGTGTGACAATGGAAGGTCCGTCTGTCGCTCTTCATTCGTCTTGGACCGTGCTTCTGGCGGTGTCTATCCGAATGTACACGCATCGCTCATGCAATTTTGGCCAAGAACATGGCGCTAGATGAGCGCTAAGTCACCATGATTGGCTGTACACACCTTCGACATGTGGCGAAGAAAGATTGAAGGGGTACAGTGGCCGCCAAGGAATGTTTTGAGCTCCGCGTGTGCTGCCGAACATTTGGAGCTTGTCTTCTGGGTGGCACGACGGCACGTCCGCAATAAAGACTATTCATCCTAGTTGTTTAGGCTGCTTTGGTAATAAGTAGGGGTCGACAATTGATAAATAATCGCACGCGTGCGATTATTATTAGCTCGCAAACGCGTACGAATTATAATAACTCGAAGTAAATAACTTATATATATAATAAAATAAGACTAAGTATTTCTATAGTAATAGTAATTAGCTAAGTAGGTCTTTAATATCTATACGCCTATAGGTAGCCTCTAGCTCTACCTCTTCTATACATTTATTATAAGTAGGTAGATTACTATTTAAACTATTACTTATAATATTATAGATAGTACTCTATAATAGTACTAGACGTCCTAGTAGGTTAGTTTAGGTTAGGTTCGGGTTCAAAACCGAACCTAACCCGATTGTCCGGATCTAATCTTAGGAAACTAGAACTTTGTCTAGGTTTAAACCTAAAAATTCAATAGGTTTATAGCGAAAAATAGAAATATTAGAAAGGTAGAAATTGCGAAATATCGAAATAGAGAATATTATTATTTATATATACTACTATTATCGTAGTCCTTAAGGACAAAGTAGTTATTTCTTCTATATATACTACTAGTATCGTAGTCCTTAAGGATAGAGTAGTTATTTCTTTCTACGATATAGTACTAATAGCTATTCTTCTAGTTATTTATTACTTATAATAGTTCTTATATAGATTCTCGCTAACGTCTATATCTCTAATAAAGATACTATAGCCCTTTAGAAGTAAACTTAGTATAATAATATCCTTCTACTAAATAGTAATATACTTAGTATAGATAGCTAGTAGGTTAATAGCTATCTAGAGTTAGTATATATTAAGGACGTTAAGGAGTAATATATACTCGAAGAAAGTTATAAGGTATACTTTAGAGGCCTTACGTAATACCTCGATAGTATTAAACTAAATACGGAACTAGCTAGCGCTAGTAATACTAGTATCGTAGATTAACTATTTAATTAGTCTCTAGAATAGGACTTGTAGGATTATAAGGTCGGTAGACATTTATATAGTCTTAATCTACTATAGTACGTTTTCTAAGAGATAATTAGTTACGGCTAGCTATATAGCTAGGCGTTTCTCTAGCTCGACCTCTAGTTACTTTACTTAATACTTATCGGTAGTTACGTAGTAGCGCTTTATAACGTAAAAGATCTCCCTTAATATACGCTAAAGAACGCGGTATCTATAGCGAGCTCCTTTATACTATCGTTAATAGAATTCGAGAGATAGGAAGCGAGAGGCTCTATATACTATACTTCTTCGAGTATAGTATAGGTATAATAATAACTTCTTATCTATAGCTAGCCGTACTATATCTCCTAACTATTTCTCCTTAAAGCCTATAACCTTCTAATATAGCTCTTAGCCCTTCTTGTTTAATACGATCTTATATACTATACGATATAGCTCTTTAAATAAGAGTATAGATATATTCTTAGTATATAAAGTATAGTAAAGAGTAAAGTAAATAATATATACTCTATACGTTAGATAGATCTTAGTATAGCCTCTATCTATAAGCGAGGTTATATCGCTACCCTTCTTTCTTTGTCCTATAGCGCTACTAAATGTATCTATTCTATAAGTATAGAGATAGAGGAGTAGGTATTATATAATGTTCGGCTACTACCTCTTAACTATTTCCCCTTAAAGCCTACGAATTGCGATTTATTAGATTAGAAACTAGAGGGGCTATAGGCTATACTTATATAAGTATAGTATAGGTAAGGTAATAGCTACTTACTATAGCCGGCTATATAGCTAGCTAGTAACTATAGGATAAATAGAGTATATATAGTAGAGTAGGTAGCGTACTTTATTAAAAACTCGTATAGTTAGCTCTTAGGTTAGTATAATTATAAGTATAACTAACTATATATAGATAGCGACTTATATCTATATATAGTGCCTAGAGCTTAGTATAGATCTAAGGGACTTTACCTAGCTAGCTATAAGGCTAGCTATATTAATTTTATTAACCTTACTATCTATAGATCCTCTTTTTAGGATTCCTATCTAGATTCCCTTAATATCGCTTCCGCTTTCGCTTCGAGGGCTTATTATGTTCCTCCTCGTTATTACTAATTAATTAGATAGAAGGGCTAAATCGAGTATCTTCTTCCTTATCCTAGTTCTTACTCTCCTCTTCCTCTATCCTCGCTTCCTCTCTAAGCAAGTTATCTAACGTTATAGTATAAGGGTTATTCTTCCCTTAACGTTTCTTCTATATAAGAAAATTCCGATTAATTATAATTATCTTAAAGACAGTTAGACTATATATTCGATTGTATCGGTACTAATACTACCTAATACTAAACGAGCGCTCTATTCCGATTTCTATTCTAGGAATTACTAGGATATCTCGAGCGATTATAGCGATTATTAGATAGCTCTCGGCAATCCGAGACTATATCCCTAATATATTATCCTCTAAGAAATCGTTTGTAAGATAGGCTAAATCTAATTCTCGTTAGCTTATAGCTTATAGTAATAACTATACTAAGAGTAGTACTTACTTTATCTTCGATATATCTCGAGTTCGTCTAAAGCTCCCCTTGCCTTAATCTTGTCCTATTTAGGGACCTAGGTACTAAATATAAACGACGTTCGCGATTTCTTAACCTTCTTCTATAGTTACTAGCCCTTAGCTCTATATACTATATAATTAGAGTATTCCTCGATAAGCTCCTTTAATACTAACTAGTAGTACTCTTCCTATTTTAGTTTGTCCTTCTACTCGTTCTATTACTAGAATTTAGTCTTCTATATTAGATAAAGGAGGACTACGATACTATAGATATCGCCGAAGGTCTCGAAAGTAGCCGAATAATATTTATTAAGCTTTTATTCTAACGCTATAAGTACCTTCGTTATAGTAACCTTCTAGGGAATACTTCTTTTACTTAGCTTCGTTATAGATCGATCTAGTTCGTTAAAGAGCTAGTTATAATACCTAAGTACCTAATAGATTATTAGTCCTCGGGTTCTATCTATTATATTCGTAACGATAGTATATAGCCTTATAATCGAAATAAGATATTCGGCCTATCTCTACTCTACCTCGGTTAAGGCTAGCTATTCGATACCTTAATTAATATAGTACTAGTCTACTATATAGCGTAGTTTACATACTCGGACTAGTATATAGAATGACGAGTCGATAGTCTTAACGTCCTAGGTTAATCGAAGTAGTCGTTTCGGAGGCTAGGATTACTATTTCTTATTCTAAGCGATACTTTTACTATTAATCCAAGGCTTATCTATAAGGTTTGTCTAGATAAGTACGAATACGTACTATCGCTACGAGCTAGAGTTACTATAGATTACTATCCGGCGGATCTAGATTAGTTAGTTAGTAAAACTAGTAGCTAGCTATACGGCTAGCTATAAGTATTAGTAGTACTTACTTTATAAATAACTATAGTAAAACTCTATTCCTTAGAAGCTTTTATAGCTACCTTTAAAGTACTTAGCTTATCCTATACTTTCTTTTTATCTAACATCTTCTACTACTCGTCGTTCTAAGGTACTAGCTTTAATTTCGTAAATAGTGCCTAGATAGCGATTTGTACTATATAGGCTAGATAGGGAAACTTCTTAGGGAAGGGAATTGTTACTCTTACGTCGAATAGTAGGTCTATATCTATCGACTCTATCGCGAGACTAGTCGGGTCTTTAGACCTAGAATCGTTCTCGTATTCCTCGTTAGTATCCTCTAATAGATAGCCTAATAGATAGTATTGTTTATATCGCGATAGTTTAACTAAGTTTCTCGACCGCTTCTTATCTAAAATTAGTATTAGTATAAGATAGCTACTAGGAGGGCTATCTACAAGTTTTTATAGAGCGTTTTATTATTACTTGCATTATCTATCGTAATAGTAATTAGCTTAGTATAAACTCTAACTTACTCTAGCGCTTCTTAGACTAAACCTACTATATTCGCTCTAGAGTAGATTCCTATAATTTTAGGAAATTCGATTATTAACTCGTAGTATTTCTATTACTTATTAATAAAATAAAGTATAATAGAGAGGAATAATGCCTATATCGTCCTATTTAACTAGCCGTTAATTACGATCGCTACTCGGTTAGCTAGCGCTACTAGATCCTTAATCTCTTTAATAGCGCTCTCTATATTTTATACGAAATTACTATATTAAGTACTTACTAAGAGAAACGGGAGTAGATTGTTAGTAAGGTAGTAGTACGTTTTTTAGACCAATTCCTTTTCGAAGAAGTCTTCTAGAAGTCTATTAATAATAATTATCTCGTTTACTAGTTATTAGAAATCCTCGAGACTATACTCGCTAGCGTTAACTATATACGTATCCTTCTTTCCTTACTATAATATTATTAGACTTATTTATTATATCCTAAGAAGCTAGCGTATAGCTAGCGTATAGCTAGCCGTATAGCCGGCTATATAGCTAGCTATAGGGAAGTACTCTTAGCTTAGTCCGAAATTTAGTATCTATCTCCTCCTATCGATTCCCCTATACTAAACGATACTTTTGAGTCTTTAAATGCTTCGTAGTAGTAGTATTACTATTCCTAATTAATAGATGCTTTATAACTAGCCTATAGAAATTGTATATTACTACTAGCTAACCCTTAAGCCTATCGAGTACGATAACTGTCCTATATATAGCTCCTTTAGTTAAATACTTCTAGATAAAACTATTCCTATCCTTGCTTCCCTAATTAATAGGAAACTTCTAGATATTCTATAGTCTCCGAAGTAAGGGATAACTAGAGCTTTTTACTATATTCTACTAGGTCTCTTAGACCTATTAATAAAAAGGCTCGTAATATACCTTCTTCTAGATATAAACATTATCCCATTTATCGAAGATAGCTAGATTAATAACTAATAGGGCCCTTAATTAAGTATTCTTAGGAGAGAAGAGATTTCGTTAAACTATCGATACCGAAGATTAACGAGAACGTTAACTATCTCTACTAAAGGACTAATCCCCTACTAGACTACTTCTTATTCGAATAGTCGATAGTAAGGTATTATTTCGTCTTCTTAGAGGACTTTAGATAGATAGACTTAAGGCTCTATTGTTTCCTCCTCGCCCTTAAGATCTAGTCTATACTCCTAATAACTATCTAGAGTATAATTGTAACCTTGTTATTTGTAGGCTTAGTAATGAACTAGCGTTTAGGGTAGTAGGAATATTAAGAAGGTTAGTATTTAGAGGCATAGTAGCTTATAGATATAGCAAAATAGTAACTTTAATAGTAATCTTAGAATTAACGACTAAGAGTCCTAAGGAGCTTTAATAGTTAGATAGATTACTATTAAAGTAAGAAAGAAAGGTAAAAAGGTCCGAACTATAATTTAAAATTATAGATAGCTAGGTACGAGACAAAATTTTAGTAATATAGGTAGCTAGGCTAGTAAGAAGGATAGAAATTCTAGGATATATAGTCGCGTACTTATAATCCTTATTTTAGTAGTTATATAAACTACTATACGAGCTAGTCTATAGCTATCTACTCGGTATTTTGTATAACTATATCTTTAGTCGTCTACTATACTCTAGCGGTATCTACTACTATATAAGTAGAGCGTATATAGTCTATAGCTACTTGCCCTAAGCTAAGATATATTCTATTTTTCGAATTATTAAGATACATCGTTAAGAGGTACGTTAGCTTTAACATTCCCTTATAGCCTAGCTTAGCTAGTATCTTATAGTACCTATTCGTCTCCTCTAGCTACTTCCTCTCGATATCGAAGTAATAGTAGAGAGCTTTTACTCTACTACGTCCTAGATATACTATATCCTTAAAGTAGTAGTAGTAGAGATTATAGTTCTAAGGCTAGTAGCTAGGCTAATCTAAGCGAGGCGTACTCCTAAAGTATAGCGGAAAGCTTTTATCCTATATATTAATATTTCGAATAACCGCGCGCTTAGCGATAGTATAGATTTCGTATAGTATAGGGAAGCGTCCCTAACTTAAAGCTTTCTATAGAATTGTTAGTAAGACTTAACTTTTTAGCTAGCTATATAGCTAGCTATAAAGGATATATCTAAACTCTACTATTTCCTACTACCTTTAATAGCTTTCTAATCTAGACCTTAGTCTTTATATCCGTCTTAAACTACTCAATTGCCTATAGCTTTCTCTATATCGAATAAATAGCCTTATACTAATATATAGGTAGGTAGGTTAATCTTATTACTATACTATTCTAACTACTAGACAAGTAGCGATCTCTAGTTTTCCTTAGGAGGGAAAAAGCCCTTTACTCTACCTTCCTAACTCCCTTAAAGCCCCTACTAGTTTTGTACGGTATTAAAAACCTCTACTCTCTATTATACTATTAGGGATACTAAGCCCTATCCTTAGTTATACTAGTCTTTTAAACATTAAGAGGTTCCCTATGTCTCTATCGCCTTAACTAGATCATGTCTACTTCCTCTAGTTTAGTATCCTTTATTAACTCGTTCCTTTATAGCTTTAAACTAGGTAGGAGGGAAATCTAGTTTAGGGAATAGAGTAGTATCCCTATCCCTTTCCTCCCCTTCCTCCCTCCCCTTTAAATACGGGTTATTACTATTCCTCCTACTTTCTAGTTAACTTCTATATTAGCTCTCTACTAAGCTATAAACTATCCTTACCCTTACTTAGTATCTAGTTATATAACCTATACTACTAGAAATTGGATTTCCTATATTAGTTTCTATACTTAGGTATTCTTTATAGGCTGCCTTATATGCGGTATAAGGAGTAGTTTGTATTAGATACCTAGCCTTTAGAACTAGCATTAGTGCCCCTAGGGTAAAAGCTAGGGCCTAGGGAGCAAATCTAGGACTATACTCCCCTAGGGGCTATAGGCTATAGGGTATACTAAGTGCTTTATCCTCTACATTCCCTCCTCCTTTAAGTAGTTATTAAAACCTCCTCTTTAGTTATTCCTCCCTTCTCTTCGGGACAATTAGTCCTAGGTTACTATACTAGTTCCTTATCCCTAGGATAGATTCCCTCTCTAGAAAGGTTAGCCTATCGACTCGGTATTAGTTCCTATACTAGTTATAGCTACGCTAGGCTCGATAGGTAGTCCGGATAGTTTTCTAAATAGCTAGTCGCCTTAGAGCTAGACTCCTTTTACCCGGGCGCCTTAAAAGTACCTCCCTAGGTAGCGCTACGGGAGGGAGAGATTTAGCTCTATCGACGACGATAACGTCGCCGCCTCTAGGTTCGTAGCTAGTACCGCGTATAGGTACTCTCCTTTACTAGCCTATACTAATATATATATACTACGCGAAACTCGATATCGAGAAATTTCAAGTAGTAAAGCTCCTTAGCTACCTCTTATATCTTAGCTTTATAACTTAGAGTAAGAGCCTAACTCGGATTAATAAAATCCTAGTTCTTAGAATCCGTAGATAGATCTTTTATATCTAAGTCGCTCTATTTATACTATTCTATTAGATAATTGTCGAGTACTATCTCTATTAAGCTTATACTAGTTAAAACATCTACTACTATATATTTATCGTATAGATCCTCTTTGTCCTTTACCTTAATCTCTTTCCTAGATTATATTAGTATTCGATTAATAATGAATCTAATAACGCTAGCTATATAGCTAGCTATAGTAATACTTATCCTCTATTCCTCTACTATAAGAAGACTAATCTTAGATTAGATAGTTTCTCTTCTTATTCTACCTTACCTTTCTACTAAAATATAGCTTTATCCTACTTAAGTCTCTCCTTCTACTTCTCTAGCTACTATCGGAATATAGTTTACTTAGCTCTTTTCTTCTTTCTTAAGGCTTATTTAGTCTTAGATATCTATAATACTCGCTTTACGTCTACTATAGTCTTCCTATATATAGAATACTCCTCTTTTGTCTTACGACGCTTTAGGCTCGATACGCGATTACTAGGTTCATTTTTCGCGTCGCTAATATAGTAACTAAGCTTATAGTCGCCTTAATATAGTTACTAATTACTACTATATATAGTAGGCTAAGCGGGACGCTTATCTCGAGCTATCTTATATAGTTATTATAGGATATTAATATCGAAGTTTTCGTAGGGTAAGAATTAGTAATAAAGCTCTAAATTTTATAACGTAACCTATACGAGGTTTCTATAGTAATAGCGACCTAGGTGATAGATAGATACTATAGAAAGAGTACTAAGTAGTACGAAAGTAAAGCTTCCTTTATATAGCTAGTAGTATAGCTAGTCTTTTTAGTAACGCTCATATAAACTAGAAAAAGTCCGGATTGCGACCTAAAATTAGTATAGGTCCTAGAACCGAACCTAAACTAATCGTCCGGTTTCTACTAAGAAACCGAACCTAGACCTAATTTCTCGGATTGTACCTAACCTACTAGGCTATCTAATCCTACTATTACTTAAAGCTAGGTATAGACTAATCTATTAGGAGGTTCTAGGTAAAAGTACCTTCGTAGCTATTACTAAGCGTAAGGGTAAGAGAGTTAGGAAGCTCCTAGATAACGAACGTACTAAGGATAGATCTATTTCTACTATCGCTATTAAGGTAGCTATAATAATATAGAACGATTAGCTAGTTATAGATATGTATAGTCTCTAAGGGAAAGAAAGTAGTAATAATATAGATATAGTTACTATAATATCTACTATAACAAGGTTATAGACTAAGAATCCTTTAAGGCCTAGCGCTTTCCCTACTAGTATACTAAACTAGAAGGCTATTTATAAGGCTAAGGAATAGTAGGAGATAGTTACTAAGACTAAGATCCTCGTTACTACTTAATAGAGGACCTAGCGGTAAGCTAGCGCTACGCCTAGTACCTCGTCTAGTACTATAATCCCTATCGGTACCGCCGTTTCTACTACGCTAGAGCCCGAGATTACTAAGACTTAGGAGATTGAGATAATAGATAGTAGTACTAATAACTCGTCCCCTAGGCTAGCTAACCCTTTAGTTTATAATAGGAAGAAGGAAACTAATCTAAAGTTATTTCGCTTTAATAATTATATTAAGAAATATAGAGCTAGTAATACGACTAGGATATAGAATATCTTCTAGACGTCTTAGTTCCTTAATCTCTAGTCTAGTATCTCTATAGGTAATCTTTTAGCCTATAGTATCCCTACTAATCTCTTCTAGAAACGAGTACCTAATAATCTAGACTTTATATACGATCTCGTAGCGTTCTAGAAGGATAAGGATAAGGCGACGTATATCGATATTCGGATATTAGAATATCTACTATACTTCGAAGAACTACTAGTAACTAAGGTAGAGGATACTACTAGTACTAACGACGTGCCTAGATTAGTAGGCGCCTATATAGTTTAGTTTACTAGTATCCTAATAGGATATATCCCTTCCTCTAACGTCGAGGAACTATATAGTAGGCCTCTAGATATTAACTTATCTATAGTAACTCGCGAGTTCGCCGTTATACTAAGTATCTATATTAACGTTAAGATTAGGAACCGCGATACTCTAGTCCGAGCTATAATCGATAGTAGTTTAGAATCTCTTATTATATCTTTAGTCCTAGCCTAGTAGCTTCTCTTACTAATTAATAAGGAAGTAGTACTAGGTATAAGAGGTATTAATAGTATCGTCCCGTTTGTAGGCGCCTACTATAACGTTATAGTAGATATCTTTAGAGTTATATTCGCGTTTACGTTCTAGATAGTAGCTAATCTATAAACGCCTATTCTACTTAGACGTCCCTAGTCTCGTATAGTACGTAGTATCTAGTAGAACTACGATAATAGATCGTAGGAAGGTACTATTACTAACTAGAAGGGGAATAAGATTAATTTTACTAGCTATACTAGGAATTAAGGCTATAAATCCTACGAAGAGATTATCGCTACTACTTAGAAGCGTTAGTAACGCATTACTAGCGTTAATCGCGAGGGAAAAGCCCTAGTACTACTATAGGGCTAACGGTCTACGCCTTATTCGTATATAGTCTAAACTAATCTTATACGTTCTAGTTAGAAGAGGAGAGATTATAAGCTAATTAGGCTAAGCTATAGGAACTATAGGAAGAATTAAGACTATAGGCTAATTAAATACCTATAGCTATACCTAACTAACTACTAGAAGAGGATAAAGGTAACGACTCTAAGATCGAGGTATTTCGTATCTTAGGCTAAGACTTAGAGATATTATTAGTATCCTATAGCTAATCGGGAGTATCCTAGCCTACTAATAATTCCCCTAGGGATTATTATAGTAATATATTTAGCGGTATACTAGGGAAGGACTACGAACTACAAATCGAATAGCTTAACGATAAGAGTAACGCCTTAGAGGAGATATATACCTTATTCTACTATACTAATTTCCGAAACGAACGCCTACGAGTTAGGTTACCTCTATCTATAGTATCTTAGATAGATGTTTTTACGTTATATAAGTAGGTAGCTAACAAGGTTAAGCCGATTAGGGATAGCGTACATATAACGGATAGATCTAATCTAGATAGTAATCTAAACTAGAGGCAAGATTATCTAGATCGAGAAGCTACTCTTCTACTAGGTATAGGGCCCTATAACTAGAAGTATATTACGAAGAAGTTCTCTACGATTAAGAGGAGATTAAGGCTTATACTAGAGCGCCTTACTAATATTCGTACTAGTCTAGAGCTTACGCTAACGGAAAGGCGCCTTCTAGAGAAGCTTCTATATAATCGGAAGGCGATACTAGTATATAACTTTACGTATCTTAGCCGTATTAATCTAGAGATTGTACTACTATAGAAGATAAGGACTATTTATTACGAACTATATAAACATCTATTCTATAGAATTAATGTAAGCCTACGCCTAATCGTAGAAGATATAGTACGTAAGCGTATATAGATAGGTACTCTTAAACTATTATATACTTCGTACTATAATCTATACTTCCTAGTTAGTAAGAAACCGGTTCCTAGGAAGGATAAAGAGTATCGTCTAATTAGTACTACTACGAAGTTTAATACTATAACGATTAGAGACGCTAATCTACTACTAGATATAGATAGTTTCTTAGAAGCCTTTAGGAACTATATTATTACTATACTAATTAATATCCTTTTAGAGTATAACTAGACTATATTAGATATTACTAGTAGAGACCTTATAAGCTTCGATAGATCTAGACGTCCTAGTAGGTTAGTTCGGGTTAGGTTCGGGTTCAAAACCGAACCCAATCCATTTGTCTAGGTCTAATCTTAGGGAACCGGAAGTTTGTCTAGGTTCAAACCCAAAAATTCAATAGGTTTATAGCGAACAATAGAAATATTAGAAAAGCGGAAATTGCGAAATATCGAGATAGAGAATATATTATTATTTATATATACTACCATTATCGTAGTCCTAAAGGACAAACTAGTCATTTCGACTATATATACTACTAGTATCGTAGTTCTTAAGGACAGAGCAGTTATTTCTTTCTATAGCATAGCGCTAATAGCTACCCTTCCGTTCCTTTATTACGTACGACGATTCTTATATAGATTCTCGCTAACGTCTATATCTCTAATAAAGATACTATAGCCCTTTAGAAGCAAACTTAGTATAACAATGTCCTTCTACTAAATAGTAATACGCTTAATATAGACGGCTAGTAGGTTAATAGCTATCTAGAGTTAGTATATATTAAGGACGTTAGGGAGCAATATATACTCGAAGAAAGTCGTAAGGTATACTTTAGAGGCCTTACGTAATGCCTCGATAGTATTGAACTAAATGTAGAACTAGCTAGCGCCGATAATACTAGTATCGTAGATTAACTATTTAATTAGTCTCTAGAATAGCGCTCGCGGGATTATAAGGT